>JAFEMH010006390.1:0-125550 GCA_022495995.1 Adenophora triphylla var. japonica | reverse complement strand
TAGGAAAAGCACAACCGGTGGTTGTTTCTATCTTGGGAACAATTTAGTATCTTGGTATAGTAGAAAATGTAACCGTGTATCTCTATCTACCGTCGAGTCGAATATGTGGCTGTAGGGAGTTGTTGTTCTCAACTCCTTTGGATGAATCAGATGATTAAAGATTATGGTCTTAAAAGTGATATCCTAACTGTTTTTTGTGATAATCTAAGTGCATAGAAATATCAAAAAATCCTGTTCAACACTCATGTACTAAACACATTGACATTAGACGTCATTTTATTCGTGATCTTGTTGAGCAAAAATTATTAGCATGGAATCAATTAGCACCGAAAAACGCTTGGCTGACTTTTTCACCAAAGCCCTTGATTTTCAGAGATTTTCCACTCTAAGAAAGTCTCTGAGTTTGTGTGCAAATTAATGGTGTGATCCCCTGTGTGATCACATCATAACTAACACTTATATACTATAACTCAAAAAAAAAAACATTGCATGATTTATCTCAGTTTGGTCACTTGTAGTGCATCTTTGATTTATTTCCTCTCTGAATTGTGAATCCTTCTTAAATAGTAGTCAACAACTGTTGACTCTAAATTTATCTTACTAGATGTCTCTTGGTTGGTGCAAAATCAAAAGAAAATATTGGGAAACAGCTACTTCACCCATGGTATGTAGTCATTTCAATGTGATCAAAATGACTTCAAGAGAAAGTTTGGGTCAAATTGAAAAGATCATTCGAAAGAGGGCTATCCATGAGAATAAAGAAGAGTGAAAGCTACACATAATATATTTTTCCACGACCAAATTATATGTGGAAGCATTCTAGAGGCCAAGCAAGACAAGATTTCGATTCATTGACTTTCTTAGAGGAAATGCGTCCCCTGATGTAATTACATACTATGCCACACATATACTGAGATTTATTCTTCACATGTGGGTAAATTATGCACCATTATTTTTTATTTTTTTTTGGTCAACCTGGTCCTTGGTGAAAATCTCAAACATATGCTTTTCTACTTCGAATTAATTTTTTGTTAAAATATTTTGTGCTCAACAAAATTTCTTATAATTTTTTTAATGTCCATATGTTTAGGGGGAGTAAATGTACTGTGGATTTTTTTTGTCTCTATGGCAGTTACATTATCTCTAAAAAGATTTTTATATAATGTTTATCTTTATCATCTAAGAAGTCCAAGGGAATTTAGAGCTCAACTCGGTTGGCTCAATGGGAGTTTAATTCTAATTACAACTTCTTCCTTGTGACTGGCTATCATCCTAGTTTAGTTCAATTTAAACTAGGATTCCCCAAATAAGTGACCTAAGCCTAGTGTGAGTAATAAGTGCAATCACATCACATAAATACCAATACCCTCCTTGCCATTAAACCCTCACCGATCACTGTTTAAACCTTCCAAATCCTTCTAAATTCCAAAACCCTCTCTGTTTTTCCTCTGTTCTTCACCAAATTAAATGGCTTCTCCTTCCAAGTCTCCCTCTCCGACTGCCGTTATCTCGCCGCCTCCATCTCCGGTGGCCCCAACCGGGCCGCCGTGGAGCCGTTTGTCGATGCCGATGCTACTCCCGCCTCAATCTCGCTCCCGGTGCCGCCGAAAATGCCATCGACGCCGACAACCCGTGGATTCAAGGCGGTAGGAGCTGGGGCCGGGCACGGCAAAGCGGCCCCAATCGGTCCTTAAGGCGTATGGGTTTTTCTCCCAACATGGGAGAGTATACCCTAGGGTTCGCCCTAATATGGCCGAGCTCGATTTCATTGAAGGGGAGGATGAGGATTATGATCCTCTACCGATCCGAAGAGAAAAAGGGGAAAATCTGCAGCTAGCTGGGTCTCGGGAGCTCTTCCGGTAAACCCTGTCTCAAAAAAGGAAATACTTGAGTGGTTTGACCGTGTATTCAAGCGATTCGATGGAAGAGGATGTCGAGGCATTCAAAGTTGTGTCTAGAAGGGCTCAATCTGCAGAGGTTGAGGATTTGAAGGAGGCCGAGGACATTGTGGAATCCGCCGCCCAAGACCTAGGAGATATCTTCCCTCATGTCATTGTGTTGCCCGGGATTTGCCACCAAGCAGAATCTCCACTCCTCAACGCCCCCTACTCGTGCTACCAAAAGTGCTATCCGCATCTCCAACCCTATCTCCTCCTCGCCAACTCTCCTATAGCTCCTCGTTTCGCCTTCACTGTGCTAACCGGTATTCCTCGGAATTCATTCTCGAGGGTGATGAGGGGTTGAAGAATCATGATGAGACAAAGCATATCCCCCTACAAGCTCTCTTGGACCCGAAGAAAGGCAAGTGGAAAGGTGAGACAAGCAAAGGCTAAAGCCGTTGGTTCTATCTTCGCACCAAGCATCCGACATTGGGTCGATGATGATGAAGTCGAAGATGAGACTTTTAAACTTGGGAGAGATGAACTGGAAACCGAAAAGAAGGATGCCGCCGAAGATGTACTCGCATCCGCACCCTCACCTGAATGAGCCTAAGGAAGGCTAGTTCCTCCAAAGCTGAATTGCCTAAGCCTAGGCATACCCCAAGAGCGAAACCCTCCTCAAGGAAGGTAAGCCCCCACTCTCTTGAGAAATTTATGTCTAAGTCAGTTAAGGAAAGATTTGGTTTCTTTAGAAAGAAAGGGTTTTTGGGTTGAAAGAGTTATTGACAAAACTTTTGAGGAAGTTGGTTAGAAAAGGTTTCTAGAAGAAAAAACCTCTTTATACTGTGTCATATCCAAATTTCTATTATCACTCACTTGTTAGTGAGTTTTATGCTAGTCTTGTCCAAGCAATCCAAGATCCTAGGTCTGATGTTTTTGAAAAAGTGAAAGTTCATGATCGAATTGTTTCTTTTTCTCCTGCCATGATCAACATTTTCCTCCATGCTCCCTCTCCCCACATCCTTCCACCCATGGCACTTAAAAATGATATTTCCAACTCTATAACCAATAGTCTTGACCCCACATGGCACACCTCGCTCAAGTGTACCATGCTCACTTCTCTTTGTGGTTTTCTATTCAAAATCTCAGCATTCAATTGGAAACCCACATCAAATAAGAATATAGTAACCGTGCCCCATGCTGACCTAATCTATAGGATTTTTAATGGTCAAGAGTTTAACTTGGGTGAAGTTATCTTTAGGAGTATAGTTCAGTTTGCTGAGAAAGAGATTCCCTCTGACCTTCCTTTTCCATGCTTAATTACTGGCTTATGCTTGAAACAAGGGGCAGAGATTCTTATGTCTGATAGGGCTGTGGAAAAGATTGAACCTTTTAGCATCCAGCCCGTGTTAGAATGTCCCACAAGGACTGTAGATCTACCTGTAGCATTCCCAGATGATCCAGAAATTGATGCTCAAGATGTGGATGAAGTTGACCCTGCTGATGCTACTGAAGATGTGCGTACATCACCAGCACCACCTGTGGACCAAGTAAAGGTACTCTCTGATGAAATCAAGTTCTTGGAAAGGTGGATGCTCAATACAAGGGTACAGTTCAAGGAAGTTTCAGCAAGAAGGAACAAATTGTTGGCTGCAAGGGATGCACTTTCTGATCAAAAAGGGGGAGCTAGCTCAAGTCGTGTTTATGAAGAAGTCAGTCATGATTTCAGATGGGAGCTACTTGCGAAAACACAAGCTGAAATGGAGGAGAATCCTAATCTGAACTGGAACAGGACCTTTTTCTGAATGGGGTTCTGAGGTTTTTATAGACAATCTTTAATTTCGTGTGTGTTAGGAACAATGGTGATATTTGTTTTTGCTCTGATTTGGTTTTTGTTTTGGTTTGTTCTGGTTTGAACATGGTGGTTTGTTGGTTTTTAATAGCTAGCATTTAGGGGGAGTGTTCGAGCTCTCCATCTCATATCTTGTGTTTGATAATCTTTAGTTTATTTAATTGTGTTTAAAATATATTGTGCTTGAGATTTGTTTTTGAACAGAAAGCAACAAAACAGGGGGAGATTGAAAGTGTGATCGCATCACACTTGGGCCAAGTCAAAGAGGTTGACTTAATTATGTTTTGTTACTTTCATTGTATTTTAAATTAAGTAAATATTTTATAGATTGTTTTTATTTAACTAACCTGTTAACCGAAAATTATTATGCTTTTAGTTTTATTTTGGTTATTTATATAGGACTCTCACATGGATAAATGAAGGCTTAAAGTGATAAAGAAGATTGAAGAGATTGAAGATTGATCAAGCTCTTTATCAAAGCTTATCCTTACCCGTTACCTTGGCTATAAATACAAAGGCCAAGACAGTTTACAAGACACGGTTTTTAGACTCCAAAAAGCTGAAGGATTTTAGGCTGAAAGGAGTTTTGTTTTAGTGAGAGTTCTCTTTGTTGATTTAGTCATTCTCTTAGTTTACTTTGTGTAAACGGTTCAAAAGTGATTTAATAAGAGAAGTTTATTGTCTACAGCATATTGCTGTAGATAAGTGTTTAAATCTTGAGTTTATTTCATTTCTATATTATTATTCCGCGTATTTCTCGTTGTGCTAGCATCGGTGCGATAGTATCGTGGACTCACATCAAAGTTCCCGTGAACTTCCTAGCCGCCTCCATTTCTTTCACAAAGTTAAGTTCATGCCATTTGTTGACCGATCCAAAGTTAAGTTCTCGTTGACCGATCCAAAGTTAAGTTCATGCCATTTTTGTTGACCGATTCAAACTGTGCCACATTATCGATCCAAACCAAATCAAATGTACAATCTCCTGTCTCACTTTAAATTACAAAATAATAATTATTAATAAATAAAACTAAATAGAAATATTATTTTTTCCATCTCAAATAATACTTCAAAAATATACTTCTATGAAAAATTATAATCTTGATTTCAAAAATAAATATTACTTTCGACGTAAAATGAATAACCAAAAATAATACTACATTTTTTGTCCAAAAATGAAAATTACTTTCTTCATCCCAATGAATATTTAAAAAATAATACTACTTCATTTGCCTCAAAAATTAATGTTTGTAATGTTAGTGCCTTCTTTCAATATATGACATTAATTTTTTAAACAAATGAAGTAATATTTTATAAATTATTCATTGGGACGAAGATAGTAATTTATTTTTTTTAGACGATGTAATATACTTTGTAAAAATTAATGTTTACTATATTAGTATCTTCTGTCTCGTAAAATGAATATTAATTTTTGAGACAAGTAAAGTAATTTTTTTAAATGTTCATTGAGACAAAGGAAGCAATTTTTTTTTTTTTGGATATAGAAAATAATATTAATTTTGGGACGAAAGTAATATTCATTTTTGGATTGAAGGATTTTTTTCTTAAAAAGTAGAAATTTTTCTCTGTCCGAAAAAATGAATATGGCTTCCTTTCGTTCTCGATGAACATTTACAAAAAATACTACTTTATTCATCTAAAAAATTAATTTCATCTTAATGTCATATTTTGAGACGAATGCACTAACATTACAAACATTAATTTTAGAGGCGAATGAAGTAGTATTAATTTTTAAAATATTCATTGGGATGAAGGAAGTAATGCTCATTTTTTGGATAAAAAATGTAGTATTATTTTTTGGTTATTCATTTTGAGTCGAAAGTAATATTTATTTTTGAAATAAATAATATAATTTTTTATAGAAGTATATTTTTTAAAGTATTTATTTGAGATGGAAAAAATAATATTTCTATTTATTTTTCTTTATTAATATTTTTTTTTTATTATTTTGTAATTTAAAGTGAGACGGAATTTGTAATTTTGGTTTGGTTTGGATCGGTTGTGACTCGTTTGTAATTTGAACTCGCTACACCGTGTAGCGAGTTCAAATTTTAGTTTTTTTTTTAATATCAATCCATGATTTTGCCGTGCATCGCACGGGAGTACTGCTAGTTAGTTGTTATAACTTCAACATAAAGATACTTATTTTAGAAAAATAAGTATCAGGACGATGATGGGAAATGTTAGATTTAGAAATTATCATGAACACAAGTGGACACTCATTTCGGGTGGGGAGGGGATAATAAATATCATCTTGCAGATCGTGATAAAGAAATGTTCAAGCAAAGATCCGTCATGTTTTGAATAGTTCGGACTCCATGCGATTATACGTGTTTTAAAGAGTGTTTTGATGCAAGGAATATATATGACGATTGTTTTAACTAAATTTCCTTCTTTATTTACCATAGAGTTCAACCTATATAATAAGAGCTTTCGTTTTTTGTGGTCAAATCCAACTCGAAACAACATTAGTCGACATTCCATGTGAAGTTTGAATACCGGTGGTTCAAACAAAAATAACAAAAAATAATATGCATTCCCGAGAATAGTTCTCAAAAGGTGATTTCTAAAATATTATTTTGCTTTTAATCAATAATAAAATTAGACGTTTATTTTGGTACAGATAGTAATCGATTTCATAAATCTTCACAAGATTACATTTAAATAAAGCTTTTCAATATGATACAACCATGATTTGATCAGAGGTATATAATTAACTCTTATATAAACCAATATATTCCTTCCCTAAAAGAAGAAAAACCTACTAACATCAATCTTCTCTAACAAAGTTTCCTTTTGAAACTATATCTATTTTGTTAATGTGCAGCCGCGCCTGGAGCTGAAGCAACATGACCAGAAGGATCCAAAAATGGTTGAGCCGACTACGAATCTTAATTATGTGATATTTTAATTGTGTGTTTGTATGTGGATAATTTGATATTCACTAGAAATAACCCAAGGATGTTTGATGAATTCAAGAGAGCTATGGCAAATGAATTTGAGATGACGGACATTGGCTTGATGTCTTACTATCTCGGAATTGAGGTAAAACAAAGAGAGGATGGCATTTTCATTTATCAAGGAGGCTATGTCAAAGAAATTCTCAAGAAGTTTGAGATGGAGAATTGCAATCCCGTGAACACCCCCGTGGAGTGTGGAAATAAATTGTCGAAGCAGGGAGATGGTGAGAAGATTGATCCCACATTTTTTAAAAGTCTTGTTGGAAGCCTGAGGTACTTAACTTATACAAGGCCAGATATACTTTTTGGTGTTGGACTTGTGAGCCGGTATAAGGAGGCTCCTAGTACATCTCATTTGAAGGCGGCTAAGCGAATTCTACGGTATCTTAAAGGTACAATTGATTATGGGATCTTGTATACATCTTCTCAAGATAATAAGCTTGTTGGATATTGTGATAGCGATTGGGCTGGTGATGTTGACGATCGAAATAGCACCTCCGGCTTTGTCTTTTATATGGGGAATTCGACATTTTCTTGGAGTTTAAAGAAGCAACCTATTGTGACTCCTTCTACTTGTGAAGCAGAATATGTGGCTGCTACTTCTTGTGTTTGTCATGCTATTTGGTTGAGAAGCTTATTGAAAGAGCTTCACTTACCACAAGAAGGTCCAACAAAGATATGTGTTGATAACAAATCTGCAATTACATTGGCGAAGAACCCGGTGTTTCATGAAAGGAGCAAGCATATTGATACAAAGTATCATTTTGTTCGAGATTGTATCACCAAAAAGGAGGTTGAGCTGGAGTTTGTGAAGTCCCAAGTCCCAAGATCAAGTTGCTGATATTTTCACCGAGCGTTTGTCGTTCGAGGTGTTTCGGAAGCTACGTACATCTCTTGGTGTGATGAATCTAGTTTCAGGGGGGATGTTGAAATAAAATAATCTAGATTCAACTTGTTGTTTCTAGAATGGTTCAGGAGATTCTATGCATGAATGGATGAATGTGTCCGTTGGTATTATGCATTTACTTACAAGATTAGGATGAATACTTTTAATTATGGTTCATGTAATTAGCTTAGATGCATGCCCATAGAATAATATAAATACTCATGTAGTAGGCCATTTTGTAACTATCCGAGTATCAAAGTATCATACGAGAGTTGAATAAAATACTCCACCTCCTCCATTTTATTCTTTATCCAACAATTTATTTTGTAACTTGAGTTATCCATTTCCAACAGTTTTTATTACCTACGTCCCAAAATGATTCAATGAATGTCCATAATGGCTTAGGGTGTGTTTGGTAACATTAAGTATGAAGTGTTGGTTGCGGAATAAGATGTTTAATGAATAAAAAAACAGATTTTTTATTTAGCAGTTACATACACAAGTAAATCTTGAAAAATCATCTGGCATAAAAACAAAATCCTTGATTTACATACCCAAATTATTTTGGGACTAAGGCTTTGTTGTTGTTGTTGTTGTTGTTGGATGTTCTTGCTAATGTTGTGATCCTTTATAACAAAATCAGATAGAGATCAGAAGGATCACTGTTGCTATGATTGATAAGAGCGATCGAACCTATACGAGCAATCAATTGCCTCGTGATTTCTCCTTTTGCAAATTTGACATGTTGGCTTGTCGTCTTGTCCAGATCCTTTCACTTCTTCTTTAATGGGGTTGCTTGAACTTGGGTTTGAACGACTCAAGGCAGACGTTGAGTCGTTCAAGCCATGAGAAAGAAATAAACTTCCTTTTTCCAAATAACGAGATAGGCATCCCTTTGCCATGTATTCATAAACAAGTATCTTATAATCGGATTCGTTGCAGTAGCCGATCAGAGAGACAAGGTTGGGGTGTTGAATCATGGACATGGTGTGGATCGCTATTTCAAAGTTTTGAGTGTTGTCTTTCAAGAGTCTCACAGCAACCGGAGTTATTTTTGAGCCAATATAGATCCCAGCGAAATACACCGTTGATTCATCACCTTGGCCAATGATCTTTCTTCTATCAAACTTATTTGTGCCTTCTTCAATCTCCTTGATTGAAAACTCACTACTACATTTCGGAGCTAATGTAATGCATCAAATGCAACGACAAAGCTAATGTAACGCATCTAATGCAACGCCAGAGCTAATGTAACGAGTCTAATGCAATGACAGAGCTAATGTAACAACACATTTTGATTAATGCAATGGCTTTGATCTCAGCGTTACATTAGATTTTTTGGCGTTACATTAGATTTTTCTAATGTAACGACTAAATTACTAATGCAATGCCGAAATAATTCTCTCATTTTTTTTTAAGGCGGGCTATTAAATTTAATTTCCCTCTTGTTTTTTTTTTCGAAAAAAATATCAAAGCCCGGGAACCGCTCCATTGTTTATTCTTTATCTTGACCTAAATATTTCCAATTTGGCCCCCCGGAAAATTTACTATTGACCCCCCTTGAAAATTAAAATGACTCACTCATATATAGAGTGGTGTTCTAGCAACATTATTTATTGTTTAAGGTAAATTGCTTTTGCAGAGAAGAAGAGACGCTAGCAACGAGCCCGAAGAAATCACGAAGCTCCAATGCCGGCTGCCACCGTCCTCGGTATAATCTCTATTTCATCATCTCACTGTCTCTCACTCTTTCTCAATTCTCCATTCTCAAATGTTAATTTATATGTCCCTAAAAAATCTAGGGTTTTTTTTAACTGGAAGCCCCATTTTAAGTTCTCATGAAATTGGAAACCTAAACCCCTTCCATTCCCCCTGTCAATTGCTATCTTATTTCGAAATCTTCTTTTGCCTCCATTTTCTCTCAATCTCCCAATTTAGGTTTGCGTTTATTGCTGCAAATATGAACTTCAGGATGAATAATGAGCTCCGCATATCAGTTTTTCCGTTATTAATGGCGAGCCTGTGTATTTTTTTTTCGCGAAACTTTCTAAATTTCCCTTTTGTATTGTAGAAAACTTGAGAAATGGTGTAATGACTGCAATCTGAAATAGTACAAAAGTATTAAGCCGTGCTATTATGCAAGTGTTTCGAGTGGCTTTTAAACATTTTTCAATTGTTCATATCTAAAACATTATGCATCGGTTTCTATTTCCACGGCATGATTCTATGCTCATTGGGTCATTTTTCCCACATGATTTTGAATTTTTCCTATCGTCTTGAAATTTTGTTTGGCTTGTTTAGTTATTGATTGACCATTAAAGATAATATCAATATTATTTTTTGGAATTTTGTAATGATCATCATTTTTTATTTCTATATTTTGGTTGTGTCAAAGACAAAATATGAGACTAAGTAGGCTGAGAAAGTGGTGAGTAAGAGGACAATCTTAACATTGTTATGAGGACTGTAGGTACCATTAGGACAGAGTAAAGCCAAAGCATATGCTAGATATTTGACATTTCAGCTATAAGGTACATACTGGATTATTAGCGGCTACCCCACCGCCACAAGATTGAATTCTCTGTTTGTTCCTTTAGAATCTCCGAGTTTGAAAATATGGGCAACCCCTGCCCCCAACGTGGTCGTGGTGCTCGTTCTAGATTCCAGAAATCATACCGTTAAAATAGGAATTTCGTTAGTATTACTTTATGTTATCTATGTTTTGCTTTGTGTTTTATCTCGTTTTGAAGAATTGAATTTGATGTTATTCGATAGAATTTCCTCAAGAGTAGTATTATTTATGCATTTGGATCAGTGTGAAGTCAATTTTTGAGTAGCTCAATCTATCATTTAGATTTTACAGCATTATAAAAAAAAATTGCTATCTTGTTAACCAACCATTAATCAGTTAACACAAATTAAAGACTTTTGATTTTTTGATTTTGTTCTTATGGATTTTGGCATTTTTTTATGTCTTTTTTCATTCAGTTTACGAAGGTCTGATTCTTAGTTCCTCAAGCTCAAAATAATGCAAAGGGAATTTCTTAAGGTATCATTGTTGTATTCTCAATTTGTTCCCATTTTGTTCCCAATTTGTTACTCATGCTCAAAATTAGAGTTTCATTTCATTTCATCTATTCTATGAATGAATTTTGTTCCCAATTTGTTCTTATATGTGATTTGTTTGATTAAGTTGTATTATCTCAATTTAATTTGGGATGGAGGGAGTACCACATTAGTAGAATATATGACACTGCCTTTAGTGGACTTGACTGCTAATTTGCGTAAAACAGCAACGACTCAATGAAAATGCCTTTAGTCCATTGAATATTAGCTGATAAACTATAACTAACGACATTCTTTTCCTAAAATCATAAGTCATGGGCATTCATGCTCGGCGCTATACTTTTTTGAGCTCGAATTAATGAGCCCAACACAAGTTTGAGCTAAATCGAGCTGAACTAGAACTACATCACCAGTTGCATAAGGATAAATCTAATAGTTACACTAATTTGTAACTATTACAGTAATTTAGATTTTTGTTCTGATTAGTATATCTGATTTAAGTAATATATGTCCTAACTCTTATGACTAAGGGGGTAAAATTTTGAGTCTTTATAGTTCCATAATTAGTTTCACAATGTAATGTTCTTATGTTTGGAATTGTTAGTAAACTATTGGTAGTTCAAAGCTAAAATTGTGTTTCTTATTTAGATGCGTAGCTTTTTATAAGTTAAAATTGTATTTAGTCTTGCCTTTGAGAGATGGATAGTGGAATCAACCGGTGGTGGATTGCTCCTAGATGGGATGAGAAATATGAACAAGGAGTTGGTGCAACAACTTGCTCCCGATCTTGCAACTATGATTGTAACTCGGCTTCAAGATGCTAATCCTGGAATGGATTTTGTTGTCCACGATTTTACGGGACTTTCGGTTGCAAAGGATGCGAATAGTGGACCGCATATCGTTAGAACCAAATGGGCGATGCAGTGATACAATTAATGAGACGGTTAATCGGGTATTTTCTTTTTCTCTCTTGTAAAAGGAATATGATTTGTATCTCTATGTGTTCGTACATTGTTTTTTTAATCTACGTATTCTCAAATTGGATCGACGAAGAGAGATTGAGATAATCGAGGTTGAGTGGAGGTTGGAAGCTGGGCACACCCATCGGGTATAGTATGATTTTTCTAAAAACTGGTATGAATTATAAAGTGTTGCTTAAACTGGTATTTTGACATTGAAATGGGTATTGTTTGGTTAGTTTTATGAGAATCATTAACAGAGCTAGTCGGTACTATTATGGAGTCTTTTTGTTTTAGGAAAATTCTAGAGATTTTAAATGAGGTTTATATTTGTTTGTAAATGGGAAGCCGAATTTGGGATTATGTTTATGTACCCCCTCCGTCCCAAAAATGAATGGATTTCTCTCGGTTACAAAAGGGACAAAAAATAGAGATTGAGTTCTTTGGGATTATGTTTATGTTTATCTTTGCTACTTGGGAAGCCGGCTAGGATTATGTTTATGTTTATCTTTGCTACTTGGGCTCTTGTTTTAGCTCTTGTGGCAAAAAAATTAGCAAAGAGGGACAAAAATGAGTGGAGGCTAGCTTTGTTTAGTGTGTAGGAAATTTCTCGATTACAAAAGCTTGTGTAGGAATTTGGACTATCTTGTACAGAATGTTAATACTGATTTCAACGTGTAGAAGTGGGCTCTTTCAATAGAGATTGAGCTTTTTTCTTGAATTCTAGTTTGAGCATATTTGGTTGACCAAACTCGAGTTAATTGAATTTCTAGCTGCGTGTTTCTTTTTCAAATTTGAGTTTTAACAAGGGGAGCTCGAGTTTTGTTCATTTTATTTTGAAGAAGCGATTAGGAATGCAGAAATAACTCTTTTATTGGGTCAAGGGGAGTCCTTAAGTGGATGTTTTGGTTTGGAAATGTATTTTGGACACGTATTTACCGTGTGTTTTATGCAGTAACAACTAAGTCCCTTTTTGACTGCAACTTTGTGAGAGATCACCTAATTTGTAATGGTTTTGTGCCAAGAACTGACAGGATGACTCACTCTATATATAGTTAAAGTTTACAGCCATGTTTTGTTGTTCTAATTAGTTGTATTTTCACTTGCAAGTTCATAGTTAGCATTGGAAGCATTACAATCCAACATGGTGGAGGCTTTGTTTTGTTGGTGCATCTTTTGATGTTTGTAATTACTATGTGTCGATGACACAAAACTTGTTATGTTATTTTGCCACGGAACTTATCTACTTTTCTTTGTTATGTTAAAAACTTGTTAGTTTTTTACCACTTATATTATGTAATTAGTATGTGTCGATGACACGTTGTCATGTCTACATATATATATTATGTATCTTTTGGGAATGAAGTTTGTCAATACATGTTAATTATCATGTCAATTAATTTTTATATAATATTTTTTTATTATTTAATTGTATATATATTACTATTAGTAATCAATATTAATACATAACAACAGCCGTTACATTAGGTGTGCATCTAATTTTTGGCGTTACATTAGGTATTCAACTACTTTTTAAATTGGCGTTGCATTAGGTACTCATCTACTTTTTGGCGTTACATTAGGTGTTCATATAGTTTTAAAATTGGCGTTGCATCAGGTATTTACCTAATGCAACGCCAAAGCTCTGGCGTTACATTAACTTACTATGTCGTTGCATTAGACCTAATGCAACGCAAGAGAATGCAACAGCCATTTGGCGTTACATTAGGCCTAATGTAACGGTTTTTGGGCCCTAATGCAACGAAAATTGGCGTTCCATTAGCTCAGAAATGTAGTAGTGACGGGCGGCATCTTCTGTACAGAACCAATCACATGCATTGTTTAAGCCAATTAAAAGTGTGAATTGAATGAAAATTACGATGATTGAAATGTGGGCCCCTATCATTTTTTTTTTTTTGGATAGGCACAAAGCATCAATATCTTAAATAATATGCCTGCCAATTACAACAATAGAAATTAACCTATATCAAATTCTAATGACTAAGCATTCCTAACCTGATGAATATTTAAGTTATACACTAATCTGCCATTATAAGAACTTAAAGGGATAACTCCGAAAAGTCGTCAGGTCTCGGGATCTGTCAAGTAACCTGGGCTTTCTAGTTCCTCGGCTTCTGCAGAAGCAAATGACTGGAAAGTAGTAACTGTTGAGAGGGAGGAAGGAGATTCATCAGAATCTGAGTTGACCTCATCATGGAGAATAATATGTTCTTCATCTATTTCTGATGTGTCTGACCCTGAGGCTCCCATTAGTAGCTTGTTAATCGCAGCCTTTGCAGTTACAACAAACCATTCATCCTCAGGAAGAGCCCTTTGGGGGTCTATGCCTCTACCAGAGAAAGTCCTGATTGCACGAGCGATTATGGCTGATGCAATTGGATGCACATGTCTAGATGGATAACCCGCAAAACGTGCAATTTCAACAGTGAAGTGCATATCCAAAATTAACTGTTGCAAACCTAATGGCTGTAGAATAGCTGATTCATCCTCCAAAACACCCCAGAACTCATGTTCAATAGTCAGCCACATTACTACCGTCTCAGTCAGCCTGGCGAGTAAAACTTTCTGTATCTTCTCTTTACCAAGCAATACATCTCCAGCGACAGTCGCCAACTGCTGGAGCTTACCGAATAAGGCCTGGAAGGGCAGTGAAGGCAAAGGGTCAGAATCCCAGAACAGATCCTCCTCGCTTTCTCTCCTTATATAAATTTGTGCATCAAGACGTGTTTTACCATCTCTTGAATAAATGAAACTTAATACATATTGTCGACAAAAGTGATCTCTAAGCTTGTCCAACGAATGCTGAAGCTGGCGCCTCCAATCCTTAAAATCTATGGTCGGGTTAGTCATGGAAGGCATAATGTTTTCGGTGACGGTGGTGCTGCCTACTTCCTTGCTCTCATTTAGCACACTCCAAATTTTGGATACAACCATTGGTAATTGCTCCTCTGCAATGGTAAATGCAGTTCCCAGTAATGCTAGCTGCTGAGAATCTGTTTCAGCTCTAAAAGGAATAGCCTCTTTCAGTTCTGCCAAGTGATCATCCTCAATGGGACCAGGTAATTCTTTAATAAGTGCATCCATGTATTTATCAAAAAGCTCAGAAATCCGCGTCAGTATGTTCCCTCCAACGAGCAGAATCACTAGATGAGTTAACGGCTCCACAATATCTTTGACCATTAAAATGAACCTCAGTCCGCTATCAACAAGCATCATATCAGATGATGTAGCAAAAGTAGACAATGGAGATGCATAACGAGGTGACAATGGCAAACTTTCATCAATTGTAGGCTGTTTGCTTGGGCTTGGTTGCAAGTAGGTCTTCATAGACAATATAAATAGCGCATTAGAGAGTGAATAAGAGAAGTGGAAGGAATAAAAGAGGACCTTTATATATATACCTCTTCAGTGTCATCAAGTTGCTTTGGTTGGTTTTCGGATTCTTGGCATTCTAGCAGGACCTTCTCTAGATCCAGCACCACCTTCTCCATAGTAGGCCGTTTGCCTGGGTTCCCTTGCAAGCTTCTCCCTATAATATCAGTAAATAAAGTAAAGGAATCTCCCGACATCTCCCGTCGGATTTGAGCATCAAAGTTTTTCTGGGCCCAAATTCCTAAATCTTCATTTTCATCGAAGTAGTAGCTCTCATCCTCCCTATCCCAAGGCATTTTCTCGCATAACACTTGGAATAATACAACGCCGAAGGCAAAAACATCTATTTTCCTTGTTACACGACCAAAATCGAGATATTCGGGCGCGTAATACCCAGCAGTGCCTTTACGATCAGTGACCATCGAGGATTTGACTTGGCCAGCATTGGACAACTTAAGCATCCCAAAGTCAGAGAGCTTACCAACCCAATTCTCACCCACAAGAATATTCCCCGGCTTCACATCGCGATGGATTAATCCTTTGGGAAATTCATTGGTCTCACTATGAAGGTGTTGCAACCCGCGTGCAACATCAAGGCAGATGTTGAGTCGTTGCAGCAGGGACAAAGGCTTATCTTTTTTCTTTTTCAAATAATCTGATAGGCATCCCTTTTCCATATATTCATAAACAAGGATCTTCTGACCGGATTCGTTGCAGTAGCCAATCAAAGAGACAATGTTGGGGTGTTGAATCTTGGCTAACGTCTGGATCTCACTTTCAAACTCCTTAGTGTTGTCTCTCTTGTTTTTCAAGTCAATCAAGTGTTTCACAGCAACAGGGGTTTTCTTTGAGCCGATATAGATCTGAGCAAAATAGACCATTGCTTCTCCTCCTTTTCCAAGGAGCTTGTTCCCAAACTGATTTGTGACAGCGTTGATCTCCTCGAGTGAAAACTGCCTGCATCTTTTTGATGAGGAGGAGGTTGACATGTTTGATTCTTATGCCCTTACTCAAGATTTTCTTCACCCAAGTAATCTGATGATCCAAAAAGCATTGATAAGGAGAGATAGTTTAAAGTTGGAAGACCATGGATGGAAATAAGGATTTGAAGTAGATCCAAAACAAGGCAGCCTATGAGATGCAAATGACCCCCATAAAAGATTCTTACAAGGTTTTTCCAGATTGATGCTCTATATATGTAGTGTTTGAATATATATATATATAGAAACTAAAATTTCAATTCCTATAGAAATAGAAAGATGAAATTGGGAAGAGCAATTAACATGAAAATACATACAGTTAGTAGATAGTAGTGTAAGGTTGTAGCAGATCCACCGGTGGTAAGTTGAAGATAGGAAAGGAAGGGAAGGAAACTCTTCTGGTTTAGATTCAATCTTCAAAACAATCTTTTGGATAATACAAACCTACTTGGCCTAAAGCAAAGTCAACAAGAAGAGATGATCTAAGTTGAAAACTGATAGTCGATGAAATTGGGAAGAGCAAAACATGAAAATACATACAGTTAGTAGATAGTAGTGTAAGGTTGTAGCAGATCCACCGGTGGTAAGTTGAAGATGGGAAGGGAAGGGAAGGAAACTCTTCTGGCTTTAGATTCAATCTTCAAAGTGAGTGTGAACTGGGGGAAGAAGGAGTATAAAGGTATTACTCTCATTGACTTAAACGTTTACTTTCAACTTTGAGAAAACAAATTATAATGATATTCAATGGGGTGTCCACGGTCTGAATTGATCTGATTTTTGTCAAAATTTAGAAAATTAGGATCGGACCAAATACTTTGATTCTGTAAAAATTTAGGATTAGGACCAGACCATTACATTATAGAACCGGTCCAATCAGCCTGGTTCTAATGGTCCGGTTCCGGTCCGATTCCACCGGTTCTACAAATTACAATATAATATAAGTTTTTATAATAACAAAATCTACAAATAAGAATATTTAAGAACCAAATTGCTGAACAATATTTCGGGACGGAGGGAGTATATGGCTGTCTACAAGCAAGCATATTTAAGAATCAAATTACAATAACAAAATCAATAGTTAGAAAAGAAGAGTTCCATATTTAACCACTTGAGATCAACTAAAAAACTTAACTAGCTAAAAGAAATATAAGGGCTATTTGACAATAAAACTAGCCAACGAAAATTAATTATTCCAAGAATTTCTATCAAGTCTAAAGTAGTAAAACTCAAATTTTTAAATGTGAGAATGTTGAAGAGTAGTTTATATATATATATATATATATATATATATATATATATATATATATATATATATATATATATATTTTTTTAAAACCAGGACCAGACCAAATAAACGGTTCCATAAAAATTTGGAACCAGGACCAGACCAATACTATTTTTTCGGTCCGGTTTTTACTGATCTGGTCCGATTCTACTGGTCCAATCCGGTTCCACAGATTTTTTGTACAGCCCTAATATTCATCTAGGACTTATTCTTTATGAGGACATACTTTTTTCAAAATACATTTAAAGTTCCTTGGTCAATAAATACCCCACCATATCTCATTAATTTAATTACAGTAGTAGTAGATGCAAGTAAACGAGCCGAGTCGAGTTTTTGAAGTTTCGAGCTCGAGCTCGTTAACTTTTAAATGAGCTCGAGCTTTTCTCGAGCTCGAGCTTGAGCCCAGAATGCATGTTCGAGCTCGGCTCGAATCAAGTTTCGAGCTTTTCGCGAGCTGCTCGAACTCGAGTATTAAAGAGCCGAGATCGAGCTTCGACTTATATATATATATATATATATTATATACTAAAACTCATTCGAGCTTTTAACGAGCCGAGCCCGATTCGATCTCGACTCGTCGAACATACGAGCCGAACACGAGCCAGCTCGAAAAAAATGACGAGCTTGAAAATCGGTTCGAGCTCGAGCTCGAGTTCACCTCGAGCCCACTCGAACTCGAGCTTTTTTCTAGCCGAGCCCGAGCTCACCTCGAGCCCACTCGAACTCGAGCTTTTTTCTAGCCGAGCCCGAGCCGAGCTCGAGCCGGCTTGTTTCATGTAACAGCCATAGATGCAAGATTTGAATAGTGAATACAACCGTAGGAGGTCTGAATGGATAATCTACCGAAAAAGTTCACTCAGGAAAGAATAGACCTACTGATGCTGCAAATATCGTGCTTATCAATCTCCGTCCAGCCGCAAGATTGATCACATGGCTTCTTTGACCTGAAAACAGAACCCACGACTAGCCGAAATGGTCTCTGGCGAAGACCCTCGGGCGTGAGAGTAAGTATGGAGTATTTCAGGGCTTATAAGTTATAAAGAACAATGTATTCAGAAAACAAATAGCAATTACCTTGGAACGGTTGATATTGTGAAGTATTTATAGTTGTTGATGAGAGTTGTAATTGTATTGTGATTGCATCAGATCCCTAGAATCATGAATCAGATTAGCATAAGTGATTGTGTCCATATATAACTCCTGGTTTGTAGGACTCCTGTTATGGAAAGAATTTTGTATGTATTAAGACTCTGTAGGTCGACATACGCCTTGTAGGTCGAGGTCGCCTGCATGGCCTTAGGTCTACTTGACTGATGAATAGGGTCGGGTAACGCCCGAATGAGATATGGATCGTATGTCGGACGATAGCTAGGTCGGGACCACGGAGGTCGGACAAGGAGCTAGGTCGACTGATTTTGTTGATGGGCATTGTGCCTGATAATAATAGGTCCGACCCACAAATAATATGGTGACCATAATACTTAAATAACTAGGCTTGCTCGCTGGGCCTAGGCCGTCACATTTATTCCGTTCAGTGGCCCCCAACTTTCTGAGTTGACTTTGTCGACCAGGAAGTTATAAGAATTTTTTTATGAGGATTCGTGTAGGTCAAAGATAGAAGCTCGCATTGGTAGACGATCGACCATGATGACGCGGCTCAATCTCGATCGTTAACTGTGGACGGCTAGATCGGTAGGAGCGCCGTATTTCCGTAATCATTCCTGGTTTTGACGCCTGGACAACTGCCTTGGAAAGCGTTCGGGCCATTAAATGCTGATTAAACCGTTTGAGCCCCAGCCCTTTCCACTTCAAGAAAGGATTTAACCCAGGGTATAAAAGGGGAAAACCTTTTCCTTTTTGGATTTTACAAACCCCCAATTTCCAGGCGTATATTCTCAGCGAAAGGCAAAGCAAAGTTCTTGATCTCTGGTGCCTCCAGCCCTTTGTTTTCATCGCTACGACCTTCATCTTCAGCTCAATTTAAGGTATTCTTCGATTCCCATGTTTTTCTGTCTTATATTTGAGCTTTCTTTGATTTCTGCCATGGCTAGAACCTTTAGCTGCGAACCTGGGGTTTGGTATTGTTACTGCACCATAAATCGTAGAATATATAAACACGTAGGGGGCATAATGAAAGAGATGACCATGGAAGGGTGTGTCCATCTTGACTAGGTGGAGCTTGACCTTTAGCGAACTAGGTTTGCCTGTAGGAGAGAGCTTGGGAGACTTAGGAGTAGATGACCTAAATGTTGTGTCTTTTCATATTTTTCACGAATTGTTCGACCATCTAGCTCTGTTCTATGTCAAAGATCTCAATAAGCCCTCCTTCCTTAGAAATAAAAAGGGGTTTCCAGGGGAATCTAGGTCGTCCTTAGGTAGGTCACCTGAGTCTGAACATAGGACTGATTCCCCTGTTTCTTCTTCTCCAGATATGGCAGTTCAAGGAGGAGCTACAGCTTCTACTTCTTTCAGCCCACTGATTGTGGATGCATTCGACTCCTCTGTTTCTAAAGGGAGGAATGAGAGAGGTTATGTACCTCCCAAGCCAGTTTGAGGGAAAAAAGGCTCTAAGTCTCGTGTAAACATGCTGTATGGCTTCTGTGAAGTAGACAAGGAAGAGTTTAGGGTGACCCACTATCCCAAGAAGGAATTCATGTCCCAGTTTGGATCATCCTACACCACTGATCCCACCAGGCTAGCTTTCTTTTATGGCCAGTTTGAGGCTGGCTTGAGACTTCCCTTAGATCCCTTTGTTAATGAGTTTTTAGAGTGTATGGACGCCCTACCTCTTCAGCTGGGAGCTAATACTTGCAGAGTTCTTGTGTGCTTACACATGGTGTGTAGATTTTTAGGATTTGAACCATGCCTTCACGTGTTTAGGATGTTTTTCAAGATCACCTTAGATAAGGTAGACTTGGGGATTAGCATTCCATCTAGGCCTCATGCCCCAAAACTCTTCACCAATCTCCCCACCAAAGTCAGTGGCTCGAATATTCATATCATAGTAGTTGAGAGTAGAAGAGGTTGAGAATTTCCTCTACCTAGTGGTGAGTCCCACGTAATGAAAGAGGAAGACTACTGGGTGCCACACTGGAGTAAAACCTTGTACAACAAGCTGGTAGAGGTAGCTGAGAGGGGCCCAATTAGTTGGGAGATATTAGGGACTACCAAGAATAATTACATCCAAGCTGGGATGATGCTAGATAATGGAGACATAGTTCCCTTAGTCCCCATAGTCCGAAGTTTGAGGTATCCTGACTGGGTTACTCATGAGGGAGATAGGTTCCGATTTGAAAATCAATGTCATGAATGTAAGAAGAATCCATGTTACTGCACGCTGAATATGGATCACTTTGGGGTAAGAGTTTACTTTATCTCGTCAATTTCTTGCTCGCATGCTTCATACTTAGCTCGTACATATCTTACTCGTCAATTGTTGTCTCTACTATATCGAGCTAACACTTGTTTTATCCCTTCAGTCCTTACTCCAGAACAGGATGCTAGTATGGGGCGCGTGGTGAATGTCAATGAAAAGCAAGAAGAGCTGTGTGGCTGCTAATTCCCGAGCCAATCGTCAAAAGGAGGCCGAAGATCACCATAACCTGTAAAGTTAACTAAAAACAAATGTTAACTTAACAAACATGTCAAATAATCTCATAAAAAATCAAAAATAAAGGCCATAAAAAAAAAGACTAAAAACAATTGTGAATTTAGCTAAAACAGTTGTGAACTTCTAAAAAACAACTGAGAACTTGGAACAACTGTGTACTTCTCAAATTTGATTCATATTATATATTGATACTAATAGTTTGATTCGTTTTAACGATACGAACAAAACGATGCTCTCAGATTTTATTTTATTTTTTGACTTTTGAATCTTAAGATATTTAATTTTAAAGTTTTGAGGGAAAAAAACAAGGGGAAAGAGAGGGTGTGACCGGATGTCCATTAATGACACGCATATATTTAAACTAGTAAGAAAATAGGTAAAAATTTGATTATATTGGCGAATTAGATAATTAAATTTTAAAATTATTATTTTAATTCGTCTTTTAACTTGGGTCGGGTTGGGGCGAAGGATTCCACAAAATAAAAACCTTTTAAATAAAAAAGGCGAAAGTAGTACACTGTACACTGCTCACATATGAGTCCACTTCCCGAAATCACAGCCACATACTATGCCACGTTGAAGATAATATTATTAAGTATTATTACCCATTATTCTTCTTCCTCAATTAGACTACCCACACCCACCCACAGTGGTTTAATACCACTCTCCCATTTCATTTAATACTTTTTACACTTTTTCTCATTCACCTAATATTTTATTTATTCATTTCATTTACTCCCACTCCAATGACTAACTTAAATTAAATTTCAACTCCCTCCAACTCATCATTCTATATCCCACCACTTTTATTTTATTTTATTTTATTTATATTCTCTATTTTTATGATTAGTAAAATAATAATAATAATTATTATTATTATTTATAATTAAAATAAAATTCACACTTAATTAAATTAAACTTAATTAAAAAAATAATGATTTTTTAAAAATAAATGCTAAAATGAAGAAGGGTAATTGAGAAATGATAATTTTTTTTTTGTATCCAAATCAAATGAAACTTATATCAATTTGTAGGAAAAAAATATGATAAATTTTGGGAAAAAAAATTAATTTACTAGGTGATAATTCAGCTCAAATTGAAAACTAAGTGTTTTTTTTTTTTTTTTTGTATTCAAATCAAATGAAACTTATATCAATTTGTAGGGAAAAAAAATGATGAATTTTGGTGAAAAAAAAATTTTAAAAAAATAATTTACTAGGTGATAATTCAGCTCAAATTGAAAATTAAGTATTTTTTTTTTGTATCCAAATCAAATGAAACTGATGCCGCAAGAAATGTGCTTATCAATCTTCCTCCACGTGGCAGGACTGATCACTTGGCTCCTTGACCTGAAAACCAGAACCCACGACTAGCCGGATGTGTCTCCGACTTAGACCCTCGGGCGTGAGAGTAAGTATGTATGTGTCAGAGAGCAAAAAGTATTGAACAAGATGAATATTCAAATAACAAAATTGCAGTTACCTCATAACCGTTGTAGTGGAAATGTATTTATAGTTGTTGGAGGTAGTTTATTTGGTAGGGCTACATGAGCTCCGTGATTTTAGGGATAGTTATACATCGTGTGAACGTGTCCGGAACGGCTCCTGATTTGTAGGGAACCCGTTATGGTAAGAGTAGTTGCACGTGCGCCTGTAACTGTTAGCTCGACACTTTCTTTGGTAGGTCGAGGTCGACACTTGGGGTTAAGTCGACCTGATCGTCAAGTGGAGTTGGATCGTACCGGAAGTATCTCTTGGATCATAAGGTCGGACTAAGTTAGGTCGGGACCTGGTAGGTCGGACAATAAACTTAAGTCGACTGATCAACGAGATGGGCCTTGTGCCCTGTGATAATTGGGCCTAGCCCCCTGAGAATGTGCTGGCAATAATTGGTTGATGATTGGGCTTTACTTGCTTGGCCCAGCTCGATACTTTTGGTATGTTCAGAAACTTATATCAATTTGTAGGAAAAAAATGATGAATTTTGGTGAAAAAAAAATTAATTTACTAGGTGACAATTAAGCTCAAAGATTTGGGATAAAAAAAAATTTCGAAAATCAAATTGAAAGCTTACACGTGGTGGATTAAAAAAAAAGTATTACATTCAGCTGGATAAAATCTTTCATCCAGCCAATTCAATCAGCCCGGTTTCACCTCGCCATTGGAGTGCTTCAACTGGGATGAAATGGATTTCATCCCCATTTCATCCCTCCATTGTAAGTAGTCTTAATGTAAAGTTAACTAAAAATAAGTGTAAATTTAAAAAATATATCAAATAATTTCATAAAAAATAAAAAATAGAGGATATAAAAGACTAAAAATAATTGTGAATTTAGCTAAAATAACTGTGAATTAAGTAAAATAGAATACATTTTCATGCAAAAATTATGAATTTAACTAAATCAACTGTTAACTTCTTTTAGTAGTAGTTCTTTAAACAACGGTGAAATTCTAAAAAATAATTGTGAACTTGAAACAACTACTCCCTCCGTCTCAGACCAAGGGTCCTCGGGGGAGGATTTCACGCTTCTTAAGAAATTTTTTAAAAAATGAATAAAAGTTAAATGTAGGATATGGAATAGTAGTTAATGATTGATTTTTTTGTAAATATGTTAACTTTATAAGGGTATAATGAATGATTTTTTTTATAATATGTGATAGGGAATAGTAGTTAATGATTGATTTTTTAATAAAAGAGAAAATGAGTGGGAGGAATAGTAAGTTAATGATTGATTTTTTTGTAAATATGTTAACTTTATAAGGGTATAATGAATGATTTTTTTGTAAATATATTAAATTATAAGGATATAAATATATTCAAAAACTTATCATTTAAGGAAAGAAACTCTTGATCTGAAACGAATCAAAAAGAAAAGTAGAACTCTTGATCTGTTGTAACGGACGGAGGGAGTATTTATTTCTCAAAATTTATTCAAATTATATGTTGACATACTATGCCACGTTGAAGATAATATTATTAAGTGGGACCCATTATTCTTCTCTATTAAATGATGCCTAGTGCACACAGATAATGTGTGCAGCAAAATGATATCTACTAAGGCATCTCCAACCCATTACACCAAATTTGGTGCAATTTTGCACTATATTTTACACCATTTTTTTTTCCTCTCCAACCCATAACACCAAATTTTGCACTAAAAAGAATATTCCTATCATATTCCCTTCCACCTCATCCTTATACTACTTTTATTATTTCTCAAATAATACTCAAAGTTTATTATTCTTACATATTAATCCCTCTCTTTTAATTGAGGTATTAAAATTTTAAATAAATTATTTAATAATTTTTAAAAAATATTATATTATTAAAAAAACTAAAGTAACAAATATTAATTTAAAATTTAAATAAAAGATAAATAAACAACAAATTTATTATTCATATATTACATGAAACAAAAGAGTTGAGAAAAAATAGCTTACAATTTATATACATTTATAATTTTAAAAAAGTAGAGGGACTAAATTGTAAATAAAAATGTATGAAATCAAATTTGGTGTGATGAATAGTGTTACACCAAATTTGGTGTAATACTATTCAAAACACCAAATTTGGTGTAAAATATAGAGTGGGTTGGAGTGAGGAAAAGTTAGAAAAATAGAGTTTTAGTGTTAAAAATAGAGATGGTTGGAGATGGTCTAAATTCCCTTCCCTCTTCTTCTTCTTCCTCATCTTCAATTTCTTATTAACCCAATCCCTTACTCCGGCAGACCATGACGATCATACCACCTCCACCACCATAGTATTCGCCGGTCACGAATTTTGAGTTTAGAGAAACACAAAATTGAGAGGTTTTTCAATTCTGAATTGAAAATCACCACACCAATTCCATAATACATCATAGATTGAAAGGAGTTTCAATCGAGGGATCTAGCAATCCACCTAGAATTGTTCTAGGGTTCGTTCATCGCGTGGATACACATAGAGGATCTTCGCTCTTCAAGATCTTCCGTTCGTGATTCAACAATCGTTCATCAAGGATTCAAAAGATCGTCAATCTGGAGTTGGGTCACGTTTATCAACGACAAAAGCACACAAGGTTGGTATTTCTAAATCATTCCTCTTAATTAATCATCTAGAACGAATCCTAGGGCTCCGGGTTTTTCGAGTTATTACATTATTCCGCTGCGCATGGACCCTCGAAACCCAACAGTGGTATCAGAGCCCCGTTCATGATGTTTATATTAGATTATCATGATAATTATATAATGTGATTATGTTAATTTTCATGATGAATATGATTTAGAATATGAATTTATATGGGATTTGCTTATGGAAGTAATTGTATATGTAGATATGCCATGATTATGAAGTGAATTATGTGATTAATGTGATTAATCTATAATATGGGTTTTGATGTATTACTTAGTATATAGGCTGGAAGCCAAGACCTTCCCCACAGGCACTTCTGGGAAGTGTGGGATAACTTTGGATACGATGCCACGTACTAGTAATTACACATCAAATGTGATTTGTGTTGCATCATTCCATGTTCATAATTATGCTCATATAGTTTTCATGAATCAACCTTGCCATGTTAATTGATAAACATGAAAAATTGAACCTTCTTTGAATTTTGAGTTTGTTTATGCCACCCATGTTTAAACACTTGTGAGTACACGGATAGTTTTATGTAGGCTACGCCATAGCGAGGTACATTAATTCTATCTTTGTATGATCAAGATGAGCAAACAGTGATTGCTATATGTTTAAAATGGTTGAACTCAATTAGGCTATCAAAACAGTTTTGGGCCTAAGGAATAAGATGAGATTTAAACATGTGACATATGATGTCTATAATCTCATAAAGGATCTAAGAGTCATATGTTGATATGATTGATAAATGTTATCTACCTTTTTAGTTTAATTTTGAGCAGTCGTGCCATAGCCGACTTGAAATTAAATTAAAGTTGGGTCTTAGCCTATTAAATTATATTATGCATGTATGTATAAGAAGGTTATATAATTTAGTGGGACTATTTATGAAATATGATAATTAATCTCTTAAATGAAATTGGTACTTATATGTGTTCATATTTGTTGCATATCTTTGTAGATCAATGGCTGCTAACACTAATCAAAATCTGTCACTGCGATCAGTCCTTGAGAAGGACAAGTTAGAAGAGAATGGCAACAACTATGTGGATTGAATCCGCAGTTTGGGAATTGTTCTCAAATAGGAAAGGAAGTTGTACATTCTCGATGGACCCGTTCCACCCGAGCCTGCTGCTAATGCAACTAAAGCTGAAAAGGATCAACATAAGAAACATGTGGATGATTCTATGGATGTTGGTTGCTTGATGCTTGCTACCATGTGTAAGGCCCTTCAGAAGGACCTTGTACACATGGAAGCTTATGATTTGGGAAATCATTTGAAGGAAATGTTCCAGTTGCAAGCACGTCAGGAAAGGTTTGACACTTTGAAGGCTCTTCATTCATGCAAGATGATTGAAGAACAACCTGTTGGGCCTCATGTGTTGAAAATGAAGGGTCACCTTGAACATCTTGAGAGGCTTGGATATCCTATCCAAGTTAGAGTCGCTACGGATATGATATTGCATTCACTCCACGAAAGTTATAATCAATTTGTTTTGAATTATAACATGAATGGGATGAATAAATCTCTGCCCCGAATTGCATGGGATGCTTAAGAATGCAGAGAACAATATTTCCAAGAAAACCAATCAAGTGTTGATGGTGAATAAAGGAAAGGGGTTCAAACCCAAGGTTAAAGCAAAAGTTGCTAAACCGGAGGCAAAGGTTGCCGTTGTTGAGAAGCTTAAACCCAAATCCCAAAAGGATGCGGTATGCTACCATTGCAAGGAAACTGGGCATTGGAGACGTAACTGCAAGCTTTATCAGGAAGGGCTGAAGAAGAAGGGCAATGAGATTGCCATGACTTCAGGTATCTATGTGATAGATATTTTACTTTCTACTTCTAGTTCTTGGGTATTAGATACCGGATGTGGATCTCACATTTGCCTAAATGTGCAGGGACTAAAGAATAGAAGGTTGCTCAAAGAGGGTGAAGTAGATCTACGGGTTGGAAATGGAGCAAGAGTTGCTGCATTGGCCGTAGGGACTTACGAAGTCACTTTACCTAGCTGATTAATTTTAGTTTTGAATAACTGTTATTATGTTCCGGATTTGAGCAGAAACATTATTTCCATTTCTTGTTTAGACAATGAAGGTTATCATTTTCTTATTGAGAATAAGAAATTTTCCATTTATTTGAATGATGTGCTTTATTGTATTGCTCATTCTTTTAATGGCCTTTATGTCTTGAATGTTGAAAATAATGTTGATAATATCTATCATGTAAATAAGAAATCCAAACCAAATAATGTGAATGACACATATAAATGGCATTGCCGTCTTGGGCAAATAAATGAGAAACGCATCTCTAAACTCCATAAAGATGGATATTTAGACTCATATGATTATGAATCATATGATGTTTGCGAATCTTGTTTATTGGGCAAGATGACTAAAGCACCTTTTACTAAGAGTAGTGAAAGGGCTAGTGATTTGTTGGCTCTCATACATACTGATGTATGTGGACCAATGAATAGCATTGCTAGGGGAGGATTTCGGTACTTGATGGATGTGTATTTACCCATCCAAATGATGCACTTTTAGGCTTTCTTTGTGTTTGATTCCCGAGTTTTATGTATATTTGATGTGGTTTGTGAGTATTTTATGAGTACAGGGTATAGAGTGATTAAAGGTGCATTTTATGGCTAAAAAGTGCAAAAGGAATAAAGTGGAGCGGAGCAGAGAAGGAAAAAAAAAACTGAAATTACGAGCTCAAGGACTAAACTGGCATTTGGAAGCTTTTGGACTAAATTGGAAATATTGGAAAATTCAGGGACTGAACTGGGAATATGGAATTTTCGGACGAATTTAATTTATAAAAATTCCTGGGATAAAATGAAAAATAAAAGTCCAAAGAGCGAAGCGCAGAAAAAGTCGTTAAAGTGGTCAAAGTGCGACTGCAAGATAGCGGGACGAAACGAGTATACTAATTATATAAAACAAAACAATTCAAGGCCACGGCTGAAGAATTCTAGGCAAGAGTGGCCGGCCACTTGGGAAGCTATTTGGGGCCAAGCTAATTGGGCCTAGGCCATTTGGGGCCAAAGCATAAAGCATGAAGGAAAATAATATAAAGCATGAAGGAAAATAATGAAGCAAACGTGAGCTTCAGGAACTGATTAACAGAGCGGGCGCGCCAACAGCAAGGGCGGCCGCGCTCCGGCCGCCGCTCCGACCAATTTCAGCAACAGTTTGACGTTTAAATTGAAGGGCATTATTGTCTTTTCCACGCCTGGGATCACAGTTTTGCCCTATTTTCTATTTAAGCATAGCAGCCACGGCAGTTCATAGAACATATTATTATCACATATTATTATTAGAGTTTTTATTTTCTTTTGGAACAATTCAATTGAAGAAGAAGAACAATTCAATCCAGGTTTTTATCTTTGTAAATTATGAGTAGCTAAATTTATTAGATTTGTAGATTGGATTTTTAACCGGATTTCTATGCATTAATATTTTAATTCTTTCTATTTAATTTCTTCTAGTTCATCAATAGATTTTAATTTCTTGTTCTTAGATTCGAGACGTATGTTAAGATACGAACTCATCTTTGAATAATTGGGTATTTATCGAGCCATTAATTTGGGCGATTTATACATTGACCACTATTGATTGAATAATTTGATCTGTGCCGTAATAGAATCGGATCAATGTTAGGTTCTTTAATTCTTGTGTGCTTAATTTATTCTTGGTGTATTGTGGAACCGTAATAGAAACTGCAATATTAAAAAGAGTATTTAGGATTGTAATCCGGCCACCTAACCGTGTCGATCCTAGCTAAAGTGAATGAACCCTAGAAGTTGAGTTAATGTTTTATAAATAAAATTCTGCATAGAATGATGGTATAGTGAAATCCAATCTACGAATCTCTGCTCATAATCTGTTTTCTAGTTTAGTTAGTTTTAGTTATTTATTTTATGCTTTTAGTTCTAAATCAATTTATAAACTTTGGTTACAAAATTCACTGCTTTCCCATTATTTGTTTACCAACGAGTCTCTGTGGATTCGACCCCTGCAATTGCATACTGCTACACCGGTAGTGAGTACACTTGCTCGGTTTTTATTACAAGAGGGAGTTTTCCTTCATCAAGTTTTTGGCGCCGTTGCCGGGGACTTGTTGCAAGTAAACAAGTAGGTTAGGTAGTGAATGCAAGGTCGTCGTTCTTTGAAGCCTACATTGGTGCCATTGGACGATAACATAAATAGATTTGAGGAAGCATTTGAGGGCGATCCCCTCTTTAATCCCCTTTTCTCAGATTCGGACATCGAATCAGAGCCCTCCACCACCGAGGTAGAGGAAGAGAAAGCCGAGATGGCAGTACCACCGGCGCAAACAATGAATGATTTCCTTAGACCTAGAGTAGACACTTCTACCTCTTGCATAGTGTTGTCCGATGCAGCCAAAAATCTAGAGGTCAAAGGACAATACTTTGCCATGTTGCCAAGCTTTCACGGATTGCCTGGTGAGGATGCACTTACGTTCCTTAAAGAATATATTATTGTTGTTGCTCAATTTTTGTTAAGACAGGGAGTGACTGAGGAGCAAATTAGACTGAAGTGTTTTCCTTACACTCTTAAGGGAGTGGCTAAAACATGGTTGCTGATGCTTGCACCGAGCAGCATTAGTACTTGGGTAGAATTGCAAGATGTGTTCCTTAAAAGATATTACCCACATCATCTGTTGGCTGGTTTTAGACAAAAATTGATGACATTTTCCCAAGATGTGGGGGAGCCCTTTCATGAGGCATGGGAAAGATTTAATACAATGTTAATGCAATGTCCCCAACACAATTTCACACTACCCTCACTGAACCAAGCCTTTTATGATGGCTTGAATGACAATGGTCAATCAATGGTTGACAATCTTCTTTGGAGGCTCGATAGGAGCCAAGACCCGGAAGAAACTAAAGCTTTATTTGAGATGTTGAGTGCTAATTCTCAACAAAAGAGTTCGAGGGTAGAACAAGGGGTACTTGAATTGAATGCTAGTGATAATATTTCAAAGCAGATTGCACTTTTAAATAATAAATTGGATAAATTGACTGCTTGTGGCACTTCTGTTGGTGCCAATGTTATTACTGATTATTGTACAAATTGTGGTTTATCATCTCATGTGACTAATATGTGTCCAAGTGCAGCAAATTTCTTTTATAATCCTGAACAGGCACATGCTTTTAATGGATATGCACCAAGGCCACCACCCCAAGGCAATCAATATGGCAATTACAATCCATGGGGTGGCTATCATAATCAGCAAGTGAAACCTCTTCATGTGCCACCACCTGGACAACATGATAAAGAGCCTTGGGAGCTGGCAGTCCAGCAGTTAAGGATGGAGATGCAGCAAAGTAATAGAAATACAGATGCTGCTTTTGAAAAGATGGGCACACAAGTAGAGCAACTTGTGAAGGTTGCCCAAGAGTTGATGAAAGAGAAGAACCCACCTGAGCAAGCAAAGTCAATCACAACAGTGTGGGATGAAAGTGAGGAAATTGAGGAGGTATTTCTTTCTTCCCTTGATAATTTTGAATGTGATAATAGTGATAATGTTAGTGAGGAAGAGGATGAGATGGGGGAGGTTCAATATGTATTTTCTGCATTAAATTTAGAAACCCCTCTCCCCAATGTTGTGAAAACCACACCCCAGAGAGGTGTGGAGTTTGAAAAGATTAAACATGTTCAAAAAGACCCCGGGTGTTTCACTATCCCAATTTCTTTAGGGGGTCAAAATTTTAAAGGTTTATTGGATCTTGGGGCAAGTGTCAATGTGATGCCCTTTCATGTTTTTAGAAGTTTGGGGGTATGTGAGTTGAAACCACCCATGAGAGACTTGCAATTGGCGGATCTCTCAATCAAAAGACCCTTAGGGGTTATTGAAGGGGTGTTGGTTAAAATTGATAAAATCATTATCCCCATTGATTTTTATGTGATGTGTATGGAGGGATCAAGTGAGGAGCAATTGAAAACTCCCATTCTGCTTGGGAGGCCATTTATGTTTGACACTAAGGCCACTATTGATGTGTGCCAAGGGGTGGTGTCCTTGAGAGGTATGGGGGAGGAATGTAAGTTTTGTATGTTTAAGAATGACAAGAACCTTCCCCTTAAAGATGGTTTTGTAGGAGCCATAACTGATGTTCCAATTTTTAAATATGATGTGAATGGATGTGAGAAAAGTGGGGATAATGCGGACGTTTGTCCCTTGGCTAGTAACATTAAGGCCGACCAATACTCTAGGAGTAGCGGGTCGTATCACTCCCCACACGACTCCCATAAAGAGTCGAATCCATCACATTTACCACAAGGGCCTTCAAAATCGAGAGTTAGTGAGGAGAGTTATAGTGATTTATCTGATTCTATATTTTTAAATATTTTTGTGCATGATAATTCTCTTGATCTTGGTTGTGAGAATGGTGTTCTGCAGGTTGAAGAAAAGGTTGAGTTTGGGGGTGGAAACCCCAAGAAAAGAAAAAGAAAGAGGGGTAAGCACAAGCGTAAAGTTTCAAAAATAAATGTGGCTTCACCCCTACTTGTTGACAATGGAGAGTTAATTTGGAAAGAGAAGGGCGTTTGTGCCCGTGAGGAAAAGAGATGGTCCAAAGGCCGCAAAGCAAAGGCCAAGTAAGCTTGGGACCATAGTCGGGCTAACGACTTTAACCAAATGCGCTGCTTGGGAGGCAACCCAATGAGGTATGTTTTATTTTTATGTTTATTACTGTCTAGTAGTGTCTTGCCATCTGTTGAACCCAAGGCACGCTTTTGTTCTCTTCGCTATGAGGACATAGCATGTTTTGAGTTTGGGGGTGGGCAACTCTCCGAGTTTGTGGGTTTATAGGGGAGTGTATATAGTGTCACCCTCTAAAAAAATTGAAAAATTTAAAAAAATTTGTTCTTTTCATAGTTGGGATGTTGGCCAAAGTCTGTGATGATTAGAGTATGCTTTAATTTTTAAAATCACATGTGCTATTATTAGTGTGGTGATTGGGATTGCATTGAAACATTTAAATTATGATTGCACCACCTCTCACTTCCGTATCATTTTCTTGGTCATTGTCATCAACTTAGGTGCCCTTTATGGGATCACTTTGTGTATTCTCGGGGTCCCTAGAACATGTTTGCATGATTGTCAATAACACGTCAATAGGTTACTTGATATATATGGCTATTCTTTGAATCCCTTTTTGTGAGCCTTAAACTTTCTAGTCACTTATATAAAAATTTTCGCTAGAACCCCTTTTGAGCTTGAAAAAGAATGGAATCTCTCACAAAGTGGGAGGTTATCTTAGACCACCATTCGCCTTCATTTGTACCCTCATTATCCTACCCTTTTAATTTATACACTATTTTCCCACCTTTTCAAGAAAGTGAAACTAGGGAAAGAATGGAGATATTTTGGGGGATGTTTTGATAATCAAAGGATCGAGTGAAAAGTGGTCACGAAAATAAAGAAAAGGGTCATGTTATGTAATGAAAAGAGGGGCTTGAAAAAAAAATAAAAAAATATTGAATGCACATTCTTCGTGATGTAATTGTGCAAAGCAAACAAAAAAAACAAACAAACATTGAAAAATAATCGAGCCCTCTCTAATATCAAAAGTGGAATTATATTTCAAAGTGACCAAAGAAAGCAATGGAATGTGTTCAACCCCATGTCAATGTATGAAAAAGTTTTAGTTTGTGGGTTGGCACATTGGGGAGTAATAAGGGTGAGTGGAGAAATTATCATCAAAGGGAGGATGTATGGTTAAAAGAAGACTTTCTAGTTTCACTTTTGTTCTTTCGTATGTCTTTACCTTCATTTGTAACCATGAACCTAGCCCCTGCGATCTTTCGCACCTTAACTTTTAAGTCATATTATTCATTCAATATCGAGTAACCGGGTTGACAATCGTGTAAATATGCATATGAGTGTCCTTTTTGGGGTTGTACTGTTTATACATATTGATTTAGAGCATCACTTAGTGAATCCATAAACAATCTTAGGTTGTTGGCAGTGACCTCCCATAATTCATTCATCATTCAGGCCGCGGTGGAAAATTGTGAGTTTTATGCTTCAATGTGATTGTAATCCCATTACTGTGGTGACACTTGTTGATTATGTGTGTTGGTAAGGATCTGAGACTTGTGTGGCCAATGACTCATCTGTGATAGGACATCCCAAAAATAATTTTGTTTTAATGTTTTATTATTAGTATTTAGAGTAGTTTTATTTTTATTCTTTTAGTTTTGTTTTACTCGGGACGAGCAAAAGGTTAGTTTGTGGGTGTTTGATGGATGTGTATTTACCCATCCAAATGATGCACTTTTAGGCTTTCTTTGTGTTTGATTCCCGAGTTTTATGTATATTTGATGTGGTTTGTGAGTATTTTATGAGTACAGGGTATAGAGCTGATTAAAGGTGCATTTTATGGCTAAAAAGTGCAAAAGGAATAAAGTGGAGCGGAGCAGAGAAGGAAAAAAAAAACTGAAATTACGAGCTCAAGGACTAAACTGGCATTTGGAAGCTTTTGGACTAAATTGAAAATATTGGAAAATTCAGGGACTGAACTGGGAATATGGAATTTTCGGACGAATTTAATTTATAAAAATTCCTGGGATAAAATGAAAAATAAAAGTCCAAAGAGCGAAGCGCAGAAAAAGTCGTTAAAGTGGTCAAAGTGCGACTGCAAGATAGTGGGACGAAACGAGTATACTAATTATATAAAACAAAACAATTCAAGGCCACGGCTGAAGAATTCGAGGCAAGAGTGGCCGGCCACTTGGGAAGCTATTTGGGGCCAAGCTAATTGGGCCTAGGCCATTTGGGGCCAAAGCATAAAGCATGAAGGAAAATAATATAAAGCATGAAGGAAAATAATGAAGCAAACGTGAGCTTCAGGAACTGATTAACAGAGCGGGCGCGCCAACAGCAAGGGCGGCCGCGCTCCGGCCGCCGCTCCGACCAATTTCAGCAACAGTTTGACGTTTAAATTGAAGGGCATTATTGTCTTTTCCACGCCTGGGATCACAGTTTTGCCCTATTTTCTATTTAAGCATAGCAGCCACGGCAGTTCATAGAACATATTATCATCACATATTATTATTAGAGTTTTTATTTTCTTTTGGAACAATTCAATTGAAGAAGAAGAACAATTCAATCCAGGTTTTTATCTTTGTAAATTATGAGTAGCTAAATTTATTAGATTTGTAGATTGGATTTTTAACCGGATTTCTATGCATTAATATTTTAATTCTTTCTATTTAATTTCTTCTAGTTCATCAATAGATTTTAATTTCTTGTTCTTAGATTCGAGACGTATGTTAAGATACGAACTCATCTTTGAATAATTGGGTATTTATCGAGCCATTAATTTGGGCGATTTATACATTGACCACTATTGATTGAATAATTTGATCTGTGCCGTAATAGAATCGGATCAATGTTAGGTTCTTTAATTCTTGTGTGCTTAATTTATTCTTGGTGTATTGTGGAACCGTAATAGAAACTGCAATATTAAAAAGAGTATTTAGGATTGTAATCCGGCCACCTAACCGTGTCGATCCTAGCTAAAGTGAATGAACCCTAGAAGTTGAGTTAATGTTTTATAAATAAAATTCTGCATAGAATGATGGTATAGTGAAATTCAATCTACGAATCTCTGCTCATAATCTGTTTTCTAGTTTAGTTAGTTTTAGTTATTTATTTTATGCTTTTAGTTCTAAATCAATTTATAAACTTTGGTTACAAAATTCACTGCTTTCCCATTATTTGTTTACCAACGAGTCTCTGTGGATTCGACCCCTGCAATTGCATACTGCTACACCGGTAGTGAGTACACTTGCTCGGTTTTTATTACAAGAGGGAGTTTTCCTTCATCAGTACTTCATAACGTTCACTGATGACTTATCTAGATATGGCTATGTCTATCTGATGAAGTAGAAAAGTGAAGCATTTGAGATATTTAGAATATTTCAAAGTGAAGTACAAAATCAACTTGACAAAACTATTAAAACACTTCGATCCGATCAAGGTGGTGAGTATTTGAGCCAAGAATTTGACGATCATCTTAAAAGTTGTGGAATTGTTTCACAACTTACTCCACCCGGAACACCACAATGGAATGGTGTGTCCGAGAGGAGAAATCGAACTCTATTAGATATGGTTCGATCGATGATGAGTCAAGTTAACCTTCCTATTTCTTTTTGGGGACATGCACTGGAAACAGCTGCTTTCACACTTAATAAGGTCCCTACTAAATCGGCTCCTAAAACCCCACATGAGATGTGGCATGGAAGAAAACCTAGTTTATCTTTCTTGAAGATTTGGGGTTGTGAAGCTTATGTAAAGAAATTGGTTTCTGAAAATAAGCTTGCACCTAGATCTGATAAATGTATTTTCGTTGGTTATCCTAAGGAAACGAAAGGATATCAATTTTACAACCGATCCGAGAACAAAGTGTTTGTTGCTCGACATGGTGTCTTTCTAGAGAAAGAGTTTCTCTTTAAAGAAACTAGTGGGAGTAAAATTGATCTTGAAGAAATTCAAGAACCCGAAAATGACAAGGAACCAATAGTAGAGATGGAACCAAATTCACAAGCAGTTGTGGAACCGGTTCAAGATACACAAGTTCTTCGCAGATAGGATAGGATACGATCCGAACCTGAGAGATATGGATTTCTCATGACGAAAAGTAATGAAGTAGAAATCATTGAGAATGATGAACCTACTTCCTATCAAGAGGCGATGTCCACTCCTGATTCAGACAAGTGGCTAGGAGCCATGGAATCCGAGATCAAATCCATGTACGATAATCAAGTTTGGAACTTGATTGATCCACCCGAAGGTTTAAAAACCATAGGGTGCAAATGGGTTTTCAAAAAGAAAACCGACGTGGATGGGAAGGTACATACTTATAAGGCTAGGCTTGTTGCTAAGGGGTATAGACAGATTCATGGCGTTGACTATGATGAAACCTTTTCGCCCGTAGCAATGCTTAAGTCTATTAGAATCTTAATTGCCATAGCCGCATATTACGACTATGAAATATGGCAAATGGACGTCAAAACAGTGTTTCTTAACGGAAACCTACTTGAGGATGTATACATGATACAGCCTGAAGGGTTTATCGATCCAAAGAATTCTAATAAAGTGTGTAAGTTGCAGAGATCCATTTATGGATTGAAGCAAGCTTCGAGGAGTTGGAATCTACGTTTTGATGAATCAGTCAAAGAGTTTGGCTTCATCAAAAAAGAAGATGAGCCTTGTGTATAAAAGAAAATAAGTGGGAGCATAGTACTATTTCTAGTGTTATATGTCGATGACATCTTGCTCATTGGAAACAATGTTCCTGCACTTGAGACTGTCAAGTCCTGGTTAGGAAAATGTTTCTCAATGAAAGATATGGGTGAAGCGGCTTATATCCTTGGTATCAAGATCTATAGAGATAGATCAAGAAGGATGATTGGTTTGAGTCAGAGTACATATATTGACATGGTCCTTAGAAGATTTCGCATGGAAAATTCTAAGAGAGGGAACTTGCCAATGGGACATGGCATTACTCTTAGCAAGAATCATTGTCCTAAGACAAATGATGAGCGAAAGAGGATGAGTGATATTCCATATGCTTCGGCAATTGGGTCTATCATGTATGCCATGTTATGTACTAGACCCGATGTCTCATATGCTCTAAGCGCAACGAGTAGATACCAGTCTGTTCCTGGTGAGAACCATTGGATAGCTGTCAAAGAATATCCTGAAGTACTTGAGAAGAACTAAGGATGTATTCTTGGTATTTGTAGGAATGGAAGATGATCTGGTTGTAAAGGGTTACACAGATGCAAGCTTCCAAACCGACAAAGATGACTATAAATCGCAGTCTGGTTTCGTGTTTATGCTAAATGGAGGTGTTGTTTTTTGGAAGATTTCCAAGCAAAGCACTGTTGCTGATTCTACAACCGAAGCCGAATACATAGCAGCATCGGATGCGGCTAAGGAGGCGGTTTGGATCAAGAAGTTCGTTAGTGACTTAGAAGTCGTTCCGAGTATCACTAACCTGATAGAGCTTTATTGTGACAATAATGGTGCTATTGCCCAAGCAAAAGAACCAAGGTCACATCAACGATCCAAACACATTTTGAGACGTTTCCACCTCATTCGAGAAATCTGTGAAAGGGAGGACGTCAAGATATGCAAGGTACCAACGGATGACAACATTTCAAACCCTCTCACCAAGACTTTGCCACAAGCTAAACATGATGGTCATGTTAGGTCCATGGGTATAAGATACATGAATGATTGGGCCTAGTGCAAGTGGGAGACTGTAGGTGTTAGTGCCCTAGGCCTATAGAGATAGACCTATTTGTAATGTCATTTTCATTAATATATGAGATTATTACTTTGATTATTATATGTGTTTGCATGTTTACTTTAATAATCGTGTCCCTAGTACTTATGAAGCACTAGTATGAAGTCTAATGGATAATCATGTGATGATTATATGCATGGAGATGCACATTAGATTCATGGGTACTTGTTAGAGAACAAGGTACTGGACTTGACCCATTATGAGATTTATGTCATGGTCGTATGTCATAAATAAATCTCATATAGTTATATCATTGATATCCTTTGACCTGAGATTATCATCGTCTTCCACTCGATGAATATCATGTTTGATATAGTTTAACGTTGTCTTTAACCGGACTATTATTGGAATGATATGATTCTTGTTGGGAAGAATGATAAGTCAAGATGGAAATTTGTCCCTCGTAAAAAGAGATGTTTGCTAGGCCACTCGTAAGTAAGATTGATGTAGTGCATGGCCATGCCCGAATGAATTAATGTGATTAATATCATTCGATTAATCAATTTACTTAGTAACGAGAAAGCATTGAACAATATGAGTTGACGTGGACCATGACTCATGTTCAATATAACATCGTGTGACAAAGGGATTGTGATATGTTCTATGTAGGAAAAACGAACTTGATATTATATTATTTGGGTAGGCATGATGGCTTGCTAGAGTCCGCTCATGTCTTATGAGGATCGATATGATCGAACTCATTGCCAACATAATATAGTCCTATGGGGTCACACGCATCGAACGAATTGTCAAAAATTGAGATTATGGAATCTGGGCATGTGGGCGACCGCACAGGTATACCATGGGCGACCGCCCACAAGTCAAGTGTTGGCTTAAGCGACCGCTCAAATGGTATGGGCCACCGCTCATTGTTGTTCGAAATTGTGCATCGCACCGTATCTGATGGGCGACCGCCCAGCCCCATGTGGGCGACCGCCCATGTATGATTTCAAATAAGGGATATGAGATTGTGCTCATGGGCGACCGCCCATGCCCTTGTGAGCGACCGCCCATATGAGGTTTCGAATGATGGGATTGAGCGCTGTACTCATGGGCGACCGCCCATACCTTGGTGGGCGACCGCCCATGTGCCGATCTGTGCTGAAACCGTTTTTTATTAGGGTTTTTAATAGGGTATAATATTTATAAAGTATAAATACTATCCCTCTTCAACCCTAGCAGCCAGTCACGAATTTTGAGTTTAGAGAAACACAAAATTGAGAGGTTTTTCAATTGTGAATTGAAAATCACCACACCAATTCCATAATACATCATAGATTGAAAGGAGTTTCAATCGAGGGATCTAGCAATCCACCTAGAATTGTTCTAGGGTTCGTTCATCGCGTGGATACACATAGAGGATCTTCGCTCTTCAAGATCTTCCGTTCGTGATTCAACAATCGTTCATCAAGGATTCATAAGATCGTCAATCTGGAGTTGGGTCACGTTTATCAACGACAAAAGCACACAATGTTGGTATTTCTAAATCATTCCTCTTAATTAATCATCTAGAACGAATCCTAGGGCTCCGGGTTTTTCGAGTTATTGCATTATTCCGCTGCGCATGGACCCTCGAAACCCAACACTCTCCTGGTCTAGTAGGTACTTGATCCTTTCTCAGCTCTCCCTCGCAGCCACCGAGGACCATTCTGATGGCTGTGGAGTCCTTGGCCTTGCAAAGTGATGTGGACGAGGTGAATCACGCCGAGGACGAGGAGAATCACGCCTGGGACGAGGAAAATCACGCCAATGATGGTTATGACGAGGGACCATGCCGAGACGAGGAGGTGATAAACGCCTGGATAGACTGGGCCTCGTTCGTAAGTCTTTCGAGTCTACCTCCTGGTCCTTTGAATTTAAGTAGCTCCTTAAGTCCACCACCTCCTTCTCGTTTCCATGATTATTGGGCCGAGGACGAGGAGCATCTCGGAGGTTCTGCTTAGGTGGTACAGCAGGCTCACGGGGAGGAGGATCTCAGCCACGAGGAGGACTCCTCTGGCTATCTCGTCTCTCACTATGAGTATCCCTTCCACGAGATTACATTTCAAACACTACGAGATTATAATACAAAATTTAAAACAAAAGTTAATTATAAAAATATGTTATCTTTAACCCACCGTTTTCTTCTTAGTGTTTACTTGGAAATAATAAGCCTATGCCATGAAGAAAAAAAGATATTTACATTATAGTTGTTTTAATGATGACATCATTTTAGGAAGCATTTCTTGAAATTAATATTGTAATTTATTTTTTATAAGTATCAAATTTACGTTTTTATAAACAATAAATGATCGAAAAACTAATAAATAATAAATAAAATTCATTTATATTAGTTAAAATAATGAGCAAAAGAATCCAAATATAAATATATTTAAAAAGAAAAAAATCATTTATCATAATAGATGCAAAAAATTTAACTTGAATAATAAATAAAAACTATTTATGATATGATTATAAAAGAATTTAAGTAAGATATTGAAAAAGAGTTTATTTCTCATTTTAGAGGCAAAAAATAACTTGAAAATAGTTGTGACTAGTAGGATTTGAACTATGTTCCGTAATAATAAACTTTAACAGCTTACCAACTAAACTAGTCATAGGATCTGTTAAAAGCAACGGTGGAAATTAAGTAATCTTATCTGCGGGTGCACTTAGTAAGTAATGTAAAAAAAATTATACTTTTTTAACTATAAATAAAATTTGACCGGGTGCACGTCACCCCCACTTTATACACTAAATCCGCCCATGCCTACGTCCCAAAATGATTCAATGAATGTCCATAATGGCTTAGGGTGTGTTTGGTAACATTAAGTATGAAATGTTGGTTGCGGAATAAGATGTTTAATGAATATAAAACAGATTTAATTTATTTAGCAGTTACATACACACCTAAATCTTGAAAAACCATCTAGCATAAAACCAAAAACCTTGATTTACAACTTTGACAAATAACACAAACAAACATAAGGTGGAGTTTTCAGCAAAAAAAAAAAATATTGTTACTTGGATGTTCTTGCTAATGTTGTGATCCTTTATAACAAAATTAGATAGAGATCAGAAGGATCACTGTTGCTATGATTGATAAGAGCTATCGAACCTATACGAGCAATCAATTGCCTTGTGATTTCTCCTTTTGCAAATTTGACATCTTGGCTTATCGTCTTGTCCAGATCCTTTTCACTTTTTCTTTAATGGGGTTACTTGAACTTGGGTTTGTCTGATCAGCGTGGGTTAGTTCTTCATATTTCTGAAGAGCAAGCACAAATTGTTTAAAACAAGGGGCCGAAAACCTTCATATTTTGATCCTAATCCTCGACCAATATGAGTACAATACTATACATACTAATTTACAGACTATCAACTGCTTGATTGTATTATTACAATCATATTCTGCTCATGATCCAAGGTGATTTGGAACGATTATGGACATTGATATAATATTCCATATTCAGGCCGGCTCAAACATGGAACATTAGGTTCCTTTGCACATGGAACCAAATTTTGAAGTGCCCCAATTTTATCTATGCTCGTTATATATATATATATATATATATATATATATATATATATATATATATATATATATATATATATATATATATATATATATATATATATATATATATATCTATAGTATAAATGCAACCACCCTTTTCAACAGTACTTTGAACAGTTACACGGACGGAAATTCCCATTTTACCCTCATTTTTTTGTTTCTTTCCCATTTTGCCCTTAAAAAAAATTAAATTAAAAAAAAAAAACATGGTGCCAACGCATGCACCAAACAATTGCCAGGGCACTACCAATGAACACCAGCTTCATCAGGTAATTATACAAAGATATAAAGTCGGTGAAAAGATCCAAATACTGAGCCACGAACACGAGAGCATATAGCTCTTGGGTCTTCAACGAAATCCCTAACCGCAAACACAAAATCATCGATTTACAATCGATGAGAGGAAAAACCCTAGAAATGGGGAAATTGAATGTTACCTGAGCATGATTTGGTAGCGTAGATTTTGAGGAGGAGAACTAAGATGCTGGTTAGATGGAATATGTCGCCGGTAAATCGGAAGATATTCATGGCTCCGATTGGACGGCGGGGGGAAAATGGGAGCGGTTGACGGTGGTGCTGGAGAAGGTGCTCGAATGTTTTTCTGTGAAGATTTTGGTTTTTGATTTTGTGAAGATTTTGGTTTTTGATTTTGGGGAAAATTTTGAAGAGGAAACCCACGTGGCTATATGAAAGGCGTTTGCTTCCACCGACGGGCTTCAACACATTGATTTATTTTTATATTTTTGTTTCTTTTTTCTTTTTACAATGAAAAAAAAATGAAAATGCAAAAAGGCAAGTACCTATCTATATCTATAGTACTCCCTCCGTCTCAATCTAAATGTCTCAACTTTCCTTTTTGGCCATCTTATTTAAAATGTCTCAATCCAAAAAAGAAAAGTTTTTTTTACTATTTCACCCACTCATTCTCTCTCCTACTTTACTTTTACACTCACAACATTCTCTCTCCTAACTATTCCTCCCACCCATTCTCTCTCCTATTTAATTTTTCATACTCACAACATTTAAATTTTTTCTCTTCCTTACGTCACTTTCCTTAATTTCCGCGCCGAGCCCATTTTAAGACATTTAGATTGGGACGGAGGGAGTATAAATTAGAGTGGTGTGCTACAGTACTGTGAATAGTTTCAAGCAGTGAAATTCTCATTTTGCTCTCATACATTTGTCTTTTTTCCATTTTACCCTTAAAAAAAATTTAAATTAAAAAAAAAAACACCCGTGACTGATAAAGAAAGTATATGTAAGCCCAGACTACCTGGGCCGTACTTGCCTTCGTGATTGATGGACCCATCTTTGGGCTGTAAGCTTAAGGCATCACTTGAAATCGTATAAAATATTTTAGTCATTTATTTGGGACGGAATATATCTATAGTATAAATTAGAGTGGTGTTTGCTACAGTAGAATGAATAGTGCCAAGCGATGAATTTCCCATTTTGCCCTCATACATTTATTCCTTTTTCATTTTACCCTTAAAAAAAAAATACCCGTGTCCTTGACACGGCATATGTACTAGTATATATATATATATATATAATATTATTGTGTTAATTTTTTTAAAGGGCAAATATTATTGTCACTACAAGGAAAATCGGATTTAGAGACGGAAATTTAGAGACGGACGGAATCCGTAGCTAATTTGGCGACAGATTAGAGACAGAACCAAAAATCAGAGACGGATTCGGATTCCGTCTCTAAATTAGAGACGGGTTCAGATTCCGTCTCTAATTCAGAGACGGAATATGAACCCGTCTCTAATTCAGAGACGGAATCCGAATCCGTCTCTAATTTAGAGACGGATTCAAATTCCGTCTCTAAATTTTAGAGACGGGTTTTGTATCTGTCTCTAAAATAGAGACAGATTCAGAATCCGTCTCTAAATTAGAGACAGATTCAGAATCCGTCTCTAAACTTTAGAGACAGATTTTAACCCGTCTCTAGTTTAGAGACAGATTTTTGAATCCGTCTCTAATTTAGTGACAGATTCAACATCTGTCTCTAAAATTTAGAGACAGATTTAGTATCCGTCTCTAAATTTGACTTTTCTTCTATATACTTTCATTTGTTTAGTTTTTTTCTATCTTTTTTTATATAACTTTTTCTAAAAAAAACCACTAATTAACAAAGGCTAAAATATTGTTTTCTAGTCAATAAAAATTTAAAAAAAAATAAAAAATAAATATAGGGTAGTCCGTCCCTCTTTTTACTTTTCTTCTATATACTTTCATTTGTTTAGTTTTTTTCTATCTTTTTTTCTATAACTTTTTCTAAAAAAAACCACTGATTAATAAAGACTAAAATATTGTTTTCTAGTCAATAAAAAAATTTTTAAAAAATAAAAAATAAATATAGGGCAGTCCGTCCCTCTTTTGACTTTTCTTCTATATACTTTCATTTGTTTAGTTTTTTTCTATCTTTTTTTATATAATTTTTTCTAAAAAAAACCACTGATTAACAAAGGCTAAAATATTGTTTTCTAGTCAATAATTGTTTTTTAAAAAAATAAAAAATAAATATAGGGTAGTCCGTCCCTCTTTTGACTTTTCTTCTATATACTTTCATTTGTTTAGTTTTTTTCTATCTTTTTTTCTATAACTTTTTCTAAAAAAAACCACTGATTAACAAAGGCTAAAATATTGTTTTCTAGTCAATAAATTTTATTCTATAATTAATTTTATAATTAATAATTTATTAATAAATATTATTAATAATAAATATTATTATTCTTAATATTAGACATAAATATTTTAGTTAGTGTATAATATAGTGTGAAATAAATATAAGTACGTGATGTGGCATTGTTTGATTGGGTTTCAAAGTTTCACGGGGATTAAGAGCCAAAGCTAGATCTGACCCTTCAAACCATTCAATCCAAAGGCCCATAACATTTTAAATAAAATCAATTACTCCCCTCCCTATATCTCTCCTCATTTCTCTCTCTCTCTTTCCTCATTTTCAAAAACCAGATCCACGGTTTCTCTCTCTCATTTCCCTCACCGTCTTCTTCATCCACCGGCGACACCACGGCTTCAGTCATCTTCTCCCTCCGTCACTCTCTCTCTCTTTCTCCTCATTTCTCTCTCTCTCTCTCTTTATTTTAAAAAACGCAAAATCCTCTATCAAACCGGCAACCCTTTTCTCTCTCTCTCACCGTCTCAGCCTCCGCCGTCTCCCTCACCGTCTCTTCAGCCTCGCCGTTCAATTCGTGGAAACCTAGTATGGTAAACTATCTCTCTCTCTCTCTCTCTCTCTCTTTCTCTATATCGATCGATCTAAATCAAAACCCGGATTTTGATTTGGTTGGATTTCTGTTTGGTTGGATTTTGATTTTATTTTTTTGGTGATTTTGTAAAGATTCAAAATTTTGGAAACCTAAATGTTTAAAATATTCTGCAAAGTGTGGTTTTATGGGGTAATGTTGTTGGGTTGTTGTTGGATTCAACTGAGGATGGTATTTGCTTGCAGAGCCTGAAGACAGGCCAAGGAATGGCTATTTTTACGGCCGAGTGTTCTCACAGCTTCCATTTTCCGTGCATAGCCAGCCATGTGAGGAAGCAAGGCAGCCTTGCGTGTCCAATTTGTAGCTCTCTGTGGAAGGAAATGCCCGTTCTTACCTTCCATGGCAAACTTAAATAGCAAAGAAGAATCGCCTGATGATAAGAAACGACAGAAATTATCGCCAATAGTAAAGACTCCTAACCAAAACCTGAGGCCTGATTTGAAGGTTTACAACGATGATGAGCCTTTAACCTCGCTTGCTACGGAGCTCAGTTCAACTCTATTCCTAATCGGATGAGAATATGGACGAAGATAGCATCGAGTTTCAAGGATTTTTTGTTAATGGAGGTAATAACAGTCCGATTGGAATGAATTCTGATAATGTTGAGGTGAGGTTGTTGCCTGAAGCGGCCGCCTCAGTTTGCTTCATGCGGCCGCATCAATGTGTCAATTTTGGGGCCAAGTTACTGAGGTTGAGGCGCACGCCTCATTGGGTTCCATGCGGCCGCCTCAGGTTTGGTGTCTTGGCCGAGCTTCTGGGCCATTTGGCCGGCACGGAGGATTCCTGTTGGGGCCAAACTTGGCCTATTCTGCATTGGTGGTGGAGGTGGAAGTTTGTGAGGACTATTTGAGTATAATAGAAATTTAGGGGACTGATTTGATAATAATAAAAGTTAAGGGACTGATATGAAAATAATAAAAGTTAAGGGACTGATTTGAAAATAAAAAAAGGTAAGGGACTGATTTAATATATATTTAAAAATATATATTAATATATTTTAAATATATATATATATATATATATATATATATATATATATATATATATATATATATATATATATATATATATATATATTTAAAATATATTAATATATATTTTTAAATATATATTTAATTTTTTTTTAAAAAAATATCAATTTAGCTACGGAAATATCCAAGGCTAAAATGGTTTGAAAATTAAATGACAAATTAAATAGAGACGGAAAATCTGTCGCTAATCCGTAGACGGTCATATCTGTAGCTAATTTAGAAACGGACATATCTGTCTCTAATTTAGAGACGGCCATATCTGTCTCTAAATTAGAGACGGACACATCCGTCTCTAAATTAGCTACAAAACAGCGACGCCCAATTTAGCGACGAACCTGCACCCACGGAATAAATTCGTAGCTAAACACGATTTAGCTACGGAATCTTCATTTTAGCTACGGAATTTGCCGTAGCTAAATTCGATTTTCCTTGTAGTGTGTGTTAAATATTTTTTATGTTAATTTTCTAAATAATAAGGGCCCCATATTCTCATTTTGCACAAGACCTCTGTACTTATTGAGACGGGCCTGTCCATATTAAAAATATATGACAAGTGGAAGGATTGAGGGCATCTACATGCCTTTTCAATTTGCTTTCCTAGGTTTTCATATTCTTGCCATTCTATTGCCTTCTGAATACTCAGCACCACGTCATTCATACTAGGCCGTTCGCCTGGGTTCTTTTGCAAGCTTCTCTGTTGTCTAATGTGCATACATGGAAGATGGAACATCAAAGGTCTTGGATGGATTATGAAGAGTCTAGTTCAGGAATAAAGTAGTAAATGAATAAATTAGTACATGTATTTATTCTAGATAAGTTATGGATCATGAAAAGACTTTTCTAGAATTATCTTGTGTCTAGTACAAATAGGTGCTTGATGTAATGAAAAAATCAGTGAGAAATATATGAGTTGAGAAATAAAAAATATAGTTTCTCTTCTACATCTCCTACTCCATACAATTTTAGACCTTATAATACATTCTTTACTACCTTCCGATCCATACAAGTGGTATCAGAGCCTGGTTCTGTTGAAGGTAGTTAAAAAAAAATTAGTTTGTCAATATGGCGAACTCGAGTGATTCACCTCCTATTCCAATATTTGCCGGTGAGAATTACCACTACAAGAAATATGACTTTTCGTGATTGCAATTTGTGATGGAAAAATAAAGCAGTCACGGTAAATAAGAATTGAGCGGCATCCTTTATTTTTTAGAGCGACAAAGGGCGGCAAAAAGAAATAGTTTGGCGGGGAATGAAATTGTTTTGGGAAAAACGTAAGGTGATGGCCTTTCAATAATGTGTGATGGCATAGCAATCACCAATTTTTATTAGTATTAAAATATCTAGTAATCTGTATAAAAAAAAAGATAAACTAATTAATTTTACATTACATGATGGCTTTGCAATCACTTTAAGATAAAAATAAAAAATAAAAAATAAAGAAAAGACAGTACATAATTTAGAAAACCCTTTCCCCTCTTTCATTACCCTTTTCAATCTCTCTCTAAGAACGACCTAATTCTCTCTCTCTCTAGCTTCTTCAACAATCGTTCTCTTTCTACACCCAACGGACGGCGACCTGTTCAACGACAAAGCTGAAGGTGTGCTCCTCTCTCTTTCTCTGTCTATTGATTTTGTTTATTTAGATTATGTTTGTGTTTGTGTTTGTTTGTCTATGAATCTGATTTAAAAGTTTATAGTCATAATTTCCAAGGCAATAGAATATGTTGAACCTAAATTTGGATTTTTTGTTCAGAGTGGTAAGAAGTAGGTAGATTATTTCTGTTTTTCACATCAGATTCATAGTATTGAAGTTGGAAATTGTTTCAAATTTCGTTTTTCAAAGATGATAACCCTAGATTTGGATTTTTTGTTTCTTTAGCTTGTGTTTGTTTGTCTACAAATCTGAACATTTTTTTCTTTGAAATAATTGTCTCTCCTTGAATTGAAGTTGCAAATGTTAACCCTAGATTTGGATTTTTTGTTTATTTAGATTGTGTTTATTTGTCTATGAATCTGAACTTTCTTTTTATTTGAAATAATTGTCTTTCTCTTGTATTGAAGTTGCAAATTGTTTCAATTTTAGTTTGAGCAATTTTTGGCTCAGTGTTGGATATTTCTCATAAGAATGATATATATATTTTTATTAAATAGCTTGCAAAATAAACATTCCCCCATTTTTCATGCTAGTCAGTGATTGAGAATATGTTAATATGATGTTGATGCAATATATAATGAAAACATGGAACCAAATGTGGAGTTTTAATGTAAGAACCCAAAAATTTTGGACCTCTAAATTAATTATTTTATTAGGAAAAATTAATTAATGAAATTATAATTATTAATTAACTTCTAATAAATGGGCTATTAAAAGTTAAATTGAATGGGTTAAATCAAGTGGGCTAGGTAATTGGGCTTGTGCAGAAAGAGGGCCCAAGGAGGTTAATACCTACATTTAAATACCAAAACCTTCCTAAAAATGTTTCATAACTCTCAGCAATTACCAAAGAAAAAAAAAAGATTTTTTTAAAACCCTAAACAATCTAGGCGGCGGCTGAAGCTTTTGGGGAGGGGAAACAGCCGAGTTTCTGCATCTTTTGGTCAATCTTTCTTCACCAAAATCAAGGTAATGTCAAACCCTAAATCCTAGTTTTTGTTTCATTCAATTCGGAGTAATATTGAATTAGTTATGATTTTTTAAAGATTTAAAATTAGGTTGTTTTTGGATGACCATTATTAGGGTTTTAAATGTTTAATCTTGGGATCTATTGATAACTTGAGGATTAAAATGATGGGGAATTGAGTGTTACAATAATATGTTCATAACCCTAATTTGTTCTTGAATTTAGAATAGAAAGAATATAGATTTAATCAATTAATGTGTTAATGGATTATTGATTAAAAAGTGAATTAATTAAATTATTGGGTTAATGTTAAAAAAATAAAAAGGAAAGAAAATCAAAGCCATGAAATGGGAACCTGTTATGGCTCGGCTGGAAACCCTAGGCCTAAGTAGGAATGTTTTGTTTAATTCATTAATCTTTTGGTTTAGTTTAAAAGGTTTCAGTTAAGTTTCCAACTGAAAAAGGGTTAAATTGAATAATTTTAAGCTGAAATCATTAGAATTCTAACTGTACATTCAGGAATTAGAGGGAGAACTTAACTGAAGGACTAAACTGAAAAGTTCAAAATTGCAGAAGGACCAAACTGTAATTATTTGGGAGTCGAGGGACTATTCTGTAATTAATTGAAAGTCAAGGGACTAATTCGTAAATATTTAAAAGTTGAGGGACTAGTTTGCAAATATTTAAAAGTTGAGGGACTGTTTTGCAAATATTCATAAGTTGAGGGATTGTTTTGCAAATACTTATAAGTTGAGGGACTGTTTTGCAAATACCTAAAAGATGGAGGACCTTTAAGTAATTAACCAAAAGTAGAAGGACTTAAGTGGAAATCCTAAAAGAGGAAAGTTTACATTAAAGTTAAGATTTACGAAAAGGATGAAAAAGAGAACAATCCTAAATAAAAATCAAACTATAATTAGGAAATTACAAATCCAAGAATAAGGAAATTCCCAAATATGGAAAGTTTCCAAAAATAGAAACTTTCCAAACTTAGAAGATTACTAAATAAAGAAAGGGAAGAAGTTAAATTATAACGCATAAGGTTTAACTAAGTAGAGATAGTTAACGACAATGCGAAATACTAAGTTACTCTTACGTGGTTGTAGATACGCACGGGAAGAGCGGTTCAAGAAGCTAGACCAAGGTAAGGGATTACGTTCCTTACTGTATTTGAATTCTTTTCCATTGGAACTCCTATACCTTCTTGATATAATTGGACTATCAAATGGCATGATAGTTATTTGTGAATAATCTACGTATTTGAACGTCACTTGGAATTATCTATATTTTGTGATAATGTTGTTGTTCACAGAATATCTGAAGTTTGAAACTTGTCATATGCATACTTGTACCTCTGTATGCTTTCTCGTTCTAGCATGTTTATGGAATCACTTACTTGCTTAGAATGGACATGCCCAGTTAGAAAAGGCATTATCAGAACTTGTCTAGTTAGAAAAAGACTTGTTCTTATTAGGGATTGCATGAGTGATCACATGCCTTCTCTCAGGAATTGTCTGATTACAAGGGCAATTCTAGACCCCGAGCATATATGTGCGACAGTACCATATATGTTTCGACCCACACTAATGGCTTGATGAAGCTAGGTGTATAAATTGTACCTTTGGCATTGAGGTTATAATGTACGTTGGAATTGACGAAATTTGTATGAATCCCTTTTGAATTGTAGTGCCATAATCCTTTGAAGATAATCTTAAATATTGTTTTGACTGTATTGTACCGCAGTCTATTATAAAGTTAAATTAACCTATCCTTGTATTGTATTATTGAAGTGTTCATTCTGGTCGTCTCTTCTTAGTACCCGAAGAGACATCGTATGAACTTACTGAGCATTCGTTCGCTCACCCTTTCTCCCTTAAATTTTTCTTTCCAGGTTCTAAGTAGAAGGGAATTGGATTGGTCGCGAGAAGGGCGACGCTTGGAGAATAATTAGGATTATTGAACAATTAGTTATTTCATTTGGTTGTAAGTACATTAATGGCTAATGTGGTTTTACTAGCTGAGACAATAAGTATTTATTTTCGCTTCCGCATTTATTAAGTATTTATGTTATTTAATGACATTTATGATGTAATAGGGTTTTGGGGGTGGAAACCCTAATATTTTGAAGTTATATTTAATGCCATTGAATGCTCATTTATGTATGGAAAATTAGGGGTTTTACAGTTGGTATCAAAGCAATGGCTTTAGGTCTTATGGGAGAATTAGACTTAAGTACTTGGAGATAGTTAAATCGACCTTGAGGAATGGGAGTTAACCTATTCAACTTAGAACTAAGTAAAAGAAGTTGGAGGGACAACTTACTTGTATGCTTTGAGGATTATATTTTTTCCTTATTTTAAAAGAAGTGTATATATTCTGTATTGGAATTATTTTAATTAAGTTCTTTGTCTGATGTGGAATTTATAGAGAATAAGCTGACTAAGAGTAACTAGAAAGTCAGAAACATGGAGGTACATATTAAAAATAGCTAATCGAGAGTGGAATAAGCTAAGTGTGAAATTGCTGGATGAAGAAAAGCGAGTGTATGACCTCGAGAAGAAGATAGATGAACAAGAAAAGTGTGAGCTGGAGCTAAGGAAGTCAGGCTACCAGATATATGCAGAGAAATTAGATATCCAAGCCAAATATGACGAGCTATCAACCAAACACGAGAAGTGTGGAATCTAGAGATCAAGTGGAAGATCAGAGAGGACGCACTGATGGCTAATCAGAAGTCCTGGGAGTCATTTTATTTAAGTTGATTCAGACTTAGTCTAGTAGTTTCAGTTGAAATTGAATTTTTATTTCTAGCAGAAAAGATTTTGAGACAATTTATGTCCTTTTACTAAGTCAGTATTAATAAAAGTATTAGTTAATTTTATTACTCGTACCAAGTATGATAATTAACTATCCATTATAAAGAAAAGTCAGAAGTTAACTTGTTGAGAAACAACAAGAAAAAGCATAGACCAAGTGAAACGGCCTATGAAACCATGGGGCGAAGTAAGACGACCATGGGGATAAAAGTGAAACTAGCCAAGTAAACGGCTTGTGAAACCATGGGTCGAAGAAAGACGACCATGGAAATAAAAAGTGAACTAGTCAAGTACAATGACTAGTAAGATAAAGTCAAACTAACTAAGAAAAACGTTAGTTGAAAAGTAAATTGTAAAGTCTTTTGGAGACGAAAAATTATGTAACTGACCAAGTAAAAGGTTAGTAAGGTAATAAAAGTTAAAGTTTTCCGAGACGAAAAATCTCAAAGTTAACGAACCATCTAACGAACATTAAGTTAATGGTCTAGTACCAAAGGCCAATGAATAAAACTTTCGTCTAGAGAAGACGTGAACCAAACCATAGTCTAGTAAAGTGACTAACGAGCGAAAGGGAAAACTAGCAAATAAAAAGCTAGCATAAAGTGTAGAAGTTAAATACAATAGTCATGCATGTAAAGGTACTGTTGTACCATATTCATGATAAGTATCAATGAAATAAGTACATATAACTGAAACAAAGTAATCCACATTTTGATTTATGATTGCTCGGTTTGATTCCTTAGGTGTTAATTGAACGTGTTAACCGAAACGAGAAAGACTGGTCTATTGCCAAATGAATAGTAATCGGTCTGTTGAAACGACCAAGTGTGAATTATAGCGGGTCTATTGAAACGACCTGTGGAAGTAATTTTGGTCTATTGGAATGACCTATGAATGTGATGTCAATTTATTGAAACGATCGATGGTCTAGTGAATTGACCGATTGTATAATGGAAGTCTGTTGAGACGCCTTAATTCAAGGAATGCTATAGGAACAGCAAGTGTGAGTATCAGTATTGTTGGTCTGTTGAAACGACCAATAAGTCTATTAAAACGACTCATAAGAATAATGTCGCTCTATTGAAAAGACCAAGGGTCTAGTGAATTGACCTATGACTTGATTTAAACGTTTTAGTCTATTGAGACGAATTATGTTTATAGTATAAAAGTATTAAGCATTTAGTATTGCTAGTATAGGCGTGAGTAATAGTGCCTTGTATTCGTAGTACCGATAAGTATAGTGAAGAAGATGGTGCCGTAAGTGAGTACCCAAGTCATAACTATAACCATCGAAGAGTTGAGATCAAAGGCTAGGTCCGTGGTCAAGGATTTGATGAAAAAATGTGAAGTGTGCGAAGGGAGGCACAAGACTGTGAGTGTCGGTACAAAGAGAAGAAAATGAATTTGAAACCTGAAGTGTTAGAAGTACCTTTGGTGATAAATACTCCGACTAATGAGTCGATTCCTATATTGCCTATGTATAAGAAGTACCCTTTGAAAATAGGTGATAGAGAACTCGAGATTGACCAAGCAGAGTTGAAAAAGAATGAAATTGACATTATTCTGGGAATGGATTGGTTAGCTGCTTACCAAGCAAAAGTAGACTGTTTTAAGAAGGTAGTGCAATTCAAATTACCATCCTGAGAGTAATCTTATTTTCAAGGATTGAAACCGAGATTTAAATCGAGCTTCAGTTCGTAATGAAGGCTCAGAAGATGTTGAGAAAAGGATATGAAGGATTCTTGGCCTATATTGGATAGATGGATAAGAAAGAAGTAAGTATAGAGTCTCTTTCGGTGGTCAGAGATTTTAAGGATGTGTTTCCAGAAGATTTGCCGAGAATACCACCGGAAAGGGAGGTGAAATTTTTCATATACTTAGTACCAGAGACTGCAGCGATATCTAAGGCACCGTACCGGATGGCGCCAAATGAACTTAAGGAATTGAAGGAACAACTACAAGAATTGATGGATAATGGGCTGATTAGACCGAGTGTATCACCTTGGGGAGCACCGGTGTTAATTGTAAAGAAAAAGGATGGGTCAATGAGAATGTGTATCGATTATCGGTAGTTGAATCGAGTGACAGTTAGGAATCAATATCTGTTACCAAGGATTGACGAATTGTTTGACCAACTTCGGGGAGCATGTTATTACTCGAAGATAGATTTGAGATCGGGATATCATCAACTGAGAGTGAAGAAAGAGGATGTGGCAAAGACGACCTTTGGGACAAGATACGGCCATTACGAGTTTTGGTTATGCCGTTTGGGTTGACGAACGCACCGGCAACATTTATGGAATTGACGAATAAGGTATTCCGGGGGTTTTGGATAAAGGTGTAATTGTATTCATAGATGATATCTTGGTATAAAACTAAGGAGGAACAGGAAGAACAGTTGAGGTTAGTTCTACATGTTTTGTGGGGACAAAAGTTGTACGCTAAATTCAAGAAGTATGAATTTTGGCTGGAGAATGTGGCATTCCTAGGACATGGGGTATCTAAGAAGGAATTGAAGTAGATCCGGAAAAGATAGAAACTATAGTAGATTGGGAGAGACCAACAACTGGTAGTAAAATAAGAAGTTTCTTGGGGTTAGTAGGCTACTACAGGAGATTTGTTGAAGAATTTCAGAAGTTATCAGAACCGTTAATGAAGTTAACACATAAAGGAGCAAAGTTCGTTTGGTCAGAGGAATGTGAAAAGAATTTTCAAGAGCTAAAGAGTTAGTTAGTGTCCGCACCTATTCTTACAGTACCATCAGGATCGGACGGATTTGTGATATATAGTGACGCTTCGTTGGAAGGACTAGGTTGTGTGTTGATGCAGAACAATAAAGTGATAGCTTATGCGTCAAGGCAACTGAAGAACCATGAGAGGAATTACCCGACCCATGATTTGGAGTTAGCAACTGTAGTACTTGCCTTGAAGAGTTGGAGACATTATTTATATGGGGTAGCATGTCAGATTTACACTAATCATAAGAGTCTTAAGTATGTTTTCACCCAGAAGGAGCTTAACATGAGATAAAGGAGATGACCTGAGTTACTTAAGGATTATGATTGTGAAATTTTATACTACATAAGGAAAGCCAATAAGGTGGCTGATGCATTGAGTAAGAAGAATCAAGTAACCTTAGTGATTGTGAATTCTAAAGGGGTAAGTACATAGAATAGCATTGAGGTTTCAAGTATATAAGTAAGAGTTAAAGGGTAATTGGAGTGTTCAACCAACACTTTTGAACAGAATCAAGGAAGCCCAATAAATTGACGAAGAGGCAGTGAGGATGCAAGAGAGTATAGCCAAGGGAAAGGCAACATATTTTCATATTGGGACCGATGAAATCCTAAGGTATCAGTCGAGAATTTGGGCACCAGACAACTGAGACATAAAGAGAGATCTTACAAGAATCGCACTGTTCGAAATTTTCTATTCATCCTGGAAATACAAAGATGTATAGGAATTTAATGTGTATCCGTGATAATTGGATTTGATTTATGTGTTCTCGTACCTTGAACACTATATATGATATTATTCTGTCCATTTGATGAGGACTTTGTATGATTTGGTCTAGACAGATTGAAATGACCTTAATGTTGAATGAATTGGTCTAGACAGATTGAAATGACCTTAATGTTAAATGAATTGGTCTAGACAGATTGAAATGACCTTAATGTATAATGAATTGGTTTAGACAGATTGAAATGACCTTAATTCTATATATGTGATTATCATGATGCATCAGAATAAGGGAGCGCTATGATAAAAGCGTAGGGAACCTTATTCAACGATCGCCTGAAAAGGTGTATCGGAGTCACCTAGATAAAAGGTACACAAGTACTGGGAATTGACAGACATATGTGTATGAAATCTCTATATGTTAATTGTAAAAGTGCCACTACTTGTTATTTGGAAGAGTATCTTTCATTTTCAATGGAAATAGGAGAATATAGCAATTGACTTAGTGGTTGGATTACTGAAGGCGCTGAAAGGTCATAACGCAATTTGGGTCATAGTGGAAAGACTTATGATGTCGGCTCGCCTTCTGCAAATTAAGGTACAACATATTCGGAATGGTTATTAACCGCTCAGAGTAGACAGAAGTTGTATGCAGATCGCCGACGACGTGACTTAGAATTTCAGTTAGGGATCGAGCGTTCTTAAAGATCTCGCCAACAAAGGGAGTCATGAGGTTCGGAATCAAAGGAAAGTTAAGTCCGCGATACGTGGGACCATTCGAGATTCTTGACAAGATTGGGGAAGTGGCCTATAGATTAGCTTTACCACCGATTTTAGCTGGAGTGCATGACGTGTTCCATGTCTCTATGCTAAGGAAGTATATTCACGATCCAAGTCACGTGAACGAGTACAAACAGCTAAGAGTCCGTGCTGATTTTACTTATGATGAAAGGCCGATCAAGATCGTCGACAGAAAAGACGAGAATGTGAGAAAGCGGTTGATTCCTTATGTGAAAGTACAGTGGAGCAACCATACCGAAAGAGAAGCAACTTGGGAACTGGAAAGCGAGATGCGTGAATTGTATCCCGAACTGTTTTCAAGCTAAGGTACGTTAAGTTTGGGGACAAACTTCTTTTAAGGGGGTAAGAATGTAAGAACCCAAAAATTTTGGACCTCTAAATTAATTATTTTATTAGGAAAAATTAATTAATGAAATTATAATTATTAATTAACTTCTAATAAATGGGCTATTAAAAGTTAAATTGAATGGGTTAAATCAAGTGGGCTAGGTAATTGGGCTTGTGCAGAAAGAGGGCCCAAGGAGGTTAATACCTACATTTAAATACCAAAACCTTCCTAAAAATGTTTCATAACTCTCAGCAATTACCAAAGAAAAAAAAAAGATTTTTTTAAAACCCTTAACAATCTAGGCGGCGGCTGAAGCTTTTGGGGAGGGGAAACAGCCGAGTTTATGCATCTTTTGGTCAATATTTCTTCACCAAAATCAAGGTAATGTCAAACCCTAAATCCTAGTTTTTGTTTCATTCAATTCGGAGTAATATTGAATTAGTTATGATTTTTTAAAGATTTAAAATTAGGTTGTTCTTGGATGACCATTATTAGGGTTTTAAATGTTTAATCTTGGGATCTATTGATAACTTGAGGATTAAAATGATGGGGAATTGAGTGTTACAATAATATGTTCATAACCCTAATTTGTTCTTGAATTTAGAATAGAAAGAATATAGATTTAATCAATTAATGTGTTAATGGATTATTGATTAAAAAGTGAATTAATTAAATTATTGGGTTAATGTTAAAAAAATAAAAAGGAAAGAAAATCAAAGCCATGAAATGGGAACCTGTTATGGCTCTACTTTGGAAACCCTAGGCCTAAGTAGGAATGTTTTGTTTAATTCATTAATCTTTTGGTTTAGTTTAAAAGGTTTCAGTTAAGTTTCCAACTGAAAAAGGGTTAAATTGAATAGTTTTAAGTGAAATCATTAGAATTCTAAGCGTATGCAGTCAGGAATTGAATGGAGAACTTAACTGAAGGACTAAACTGAAAAGTTCAAAACTGCAGAAGGACCAAATTGTAATTAATTGGAAGTCGAGAGACTATTCTGTAATTAATTAAAAGTCAAGGGACTAATTCGTAATTACCTAAAAGTTTAAGGACCATTTCATAAATATTTAAAAGTTGAGGGACTATTTTGTAAATATTTAAAAGTTGAGAGACTAGTTTGCAAATATTCATAAGTTGAGGGATTGTTTTGCAAATACTCATAAGTTGAGGGACTATTTTGCAAATACCTAAAAGATGGAGGACCTTTAAGTAATTAACCAAAAGTAGAAGGACTTAAGTGGAAATCCTAAAAGAGGAAAGTTTACATTAAAGTTAAGATTTACGAAAAGGATGAAAAAGAGAACAATCCTAAATAAAAATCAAACTATAATTAGGAAATTACAAATCCAAGAATAAGGAAATTCCCAAATATGGAAAGTTTCCAAAAAATAGAAACTTTCCAAACTTAGAAGATTACTAAATAAAGAAAGGGAAGAAGTTAAATTATAACGCTTAAGGTTTAACTAAGTAGAGATAGTTAACGACAATGCGAAATACTAAGTTACTCTTACGTGGTTGTAGATACGCACGGGAAGAGCGGTTCAAGAAGCTAGACCAAGGTAAGGGATTACGTTCCTTACTGTATTTGAATTCTTTTCCATTGGAACTCCTATACCTTCTTGATATAATTGGACTATCAAATGGCATGATAGTTATTTGTGAATAATCTACGTATTTGAACGTCACTTGGAATTATCTATATTTTGTGATAATGTTGTTGTTCACAGAATATCTGAAGTTTGAAACTTGTCATATGCATACTTGTACCTCTGTATGCTTTCTCGTTCTAGCATGTTTATGGAATCACTTACTTGCTTAGAATGGACATGCCCAGTTAGAAAAGGCATTATCAGAACTTGTCTAGTTAGAAAAAGACTTGTTCTTATTAGGGATTGCATGAGTGATCACATGCCTTCTCTCAGGAATTGTCTGATTACAAGGGCAATTCTAGACCCCGAGCATATATGTGTGACAGTACCATATATGTTTCGACCCACACTAATGGCTTGATGAAGCTAGGTGTATAAATTGTACCTTTGGCATTGAGGTTATAATGTACGTTGGAATTGACGGAATTTGTATGAATCCCTTTTGAATTGTAGTGCCATAATCCTTTGAAGATAATCTTAAATATTGTTTTGACTGTATTGTACCGCAGTCTATTATAAAGTTAAATTAACCTATCCTTGTATTGTATTATTGAAGTGTTCATTCTGGTCGTCTCTTCTTAGTACCCGAAGAGACATCGTATGAACTTACTGAGCATTCGTTCGCTCACCCTTTCTCCCTTAAATTTTTCTTTCCAGGTTCTAAGTAGAAGGGAATTGGATTGGTCGCGAGAAGGGCGACGCTTGGAGAATAATTAGGATTATTGAACAATTAGTTATTTCATTTGGTTGTAAGTACATTAATGGCTAGTGTGGTTTTACTAATTTGAGACAATAAGTATTTATTTTCGCTTCCGCATTTATTAAGTATTTATGGTATTTAATGACATTTATGATGTAATAGGGTTTTGGGGGTGGAAACCCTAATATTTTGAAGTTATATTTAATGCCATTGAATGCTCATTTATGTATGGAAAATTAGGGGTGTTACATTTAATTATCTGGTCAACTTATTTTTCTGTCTAACTGGTACACTAGGGTCTCGTATGTGTTTGAGATAAATCACTCTATCTGACTTGAAGTTATATAATTGAAGTTATCCATGATAAGAAGTGTGGCATCTCATTTGCAACTCTTGTTCTATGCTATTTTGTTGGTTAAAATTTGGTGTTATGTTGTGATTTTCCATGAGTATTCTAGCTTTGCTGATGCATGTTTTTATATAAGTAGTCCTAGTTGATTTGAACTTTAAGTTATCATATATTTGGGCTTATAAACAATAAAAATGATTAATACATAAACTTATTTATAGTTTTAAACAATTTATCTGTTTTGCTTTGTTTTGCTTTATTAAAATCTGTCACATCACATTCATTGCTATCACAATAATGAATATTTGCATTTTTTTTAAGGTAACATATTTTTCAGGAAGCATGTCTCATCGAGATTGGATGTATGTGAATGTGATTGATAAGTCCAAACGTGCATTATTTATTAAAGGGGTAGAAGAGTTTCTTGATTTTGCCTTTTCCCATCCTGAGTGTGTAGAGGATGGCATGATTCGATGTCCGTCAACTAAATGTGATTTTAGTTGCTACAAAACACGAGATTGTGTACGGGTGTGTCTTCTTTCAAATAGGTTTGTTGCTGATTATAAAAGGTGGAGTAGACACGGGGAATCTAACATTGATATGGATACTGGCGATGAGGTAAATTATGAGAGTTGGGTCAATGAAATGTTAACAGAAGCAGCAGGTCCAAACTATGAGCCTTCTAATGAGAATCCTAATGCTAAATCAAAAATGTTTTATGACTTGTTTGAGACTATAAATGAACCGTTGTTGGAGGGTTGTAAGTCTGACACCACACTTAGTGCTATAAGTCAGATTTTGCACTTTAAATCTGAGTATGGCATACCCAATAAAGGTCTCGACCAGATACTACTATTTATAAAGAGAATGCTACCAGAAAAAAATAAGTTGCCTGATTCTTATTATAAATATAAGGTGATGATGAAGGGTCTTGGTCTTCCTTGTGAGAAAATACATGCATGTGAAAATGATTGTGTCTTATTTTGGAAAAATAATAAAGACTTGGTAGAATGTCCAGTATGTGGTGAGTCTAGGTACAAAGTGTTTGATGTGGCTACAAGGGAAAAACGTAAGCCTATCCCGAGAAAAGTCTTGCGTTATTTCCCACTTATTCCTAGGCTTCAAAGGCTTTACTTGTCATCAAAGACTGCTGAACATATGCGGTGGCATGGTACAAAGCGTATGGATGTTCAAGGTGAGCTAAGGCATCCGGCCGATGGTGAGGCGTGGAAGGATTTTGATCACAAGTATCCATTGTTTGCTGCAGATGCTCGTAACATTCGGCTTGGTTTGGCTACAGATGGGTTTAATCCATTTGGACAATCGAGCAAGCCTCACTCAACATGGCCTGTGTTCATCGTTCCCTATAATCTTCCACCGTGGATGTGTATGAAGCCTCAATACATGTTTATGTCTTTGGTCATTCCAGGACCAAAAGGCCCCGGTAGAGAACTTGATGTATATTTAGAGCCATTGGTAGATGAGTTGAAGACGTTGTGGAATGTTGGGGTTGACAGTTACGACATTTCACTAAAACAAAACTTCAACATGAGGGCTGCTTTGATGTGGACTATTAGTGATTTTCCAGCATATGGTATGTTGTCCGAGTGGAGTACACATGGAAAGAATTCGTGTCCTTGTTGTACAGACACTACTGTAGCTTTTAACCTCATAGAGGGTAGAAAGCCGTGCTATTTTGGGTGTCATCGCAGATGGTTGAGTCCTAAACATAGATGGCGATCAGATAAGCAAAAGTTTAATAATAAGACCGAGCGACAGATGGCTCCACCAAGACAAAGCGGAGATGAAATATTGGATTATGTTAGTAAATTTGATTCGATCACCTTGGGGAAAGGGAAAAATAGTGATGAAAAAACTCCTGGATTTGGGGTTGAGCATAATTGGACAAAAAAAGTATTTTCTTTCGGTTGCCATATTGGAGCAAGCTTTTGATTCGACATAACTTAGATTTAATGCATATTGAAAAGAATGTTTTTGATAATGTTTTTAATACTGTAATGAATGTTAAGGGGAAAACTAAAGACAATTTAAAATCCCGCAAAGATTTGAAAATTCTTGGTATAAGACCTGAATTGCATCCAATAGAGAATCACAATAAAACTCCTCTACTGCCAAAAGCTAAGTACACATTGACAAATGATCAGATTAAGCAAGTGTATGAGTGGTTGCAATTGCTTAAAGTTCCGAGATGGGTATCTTTGGAAACATTTCTCGATGTGTAAACCCAAAAGAGTGCAAGATATTCGGGCTTAAGACACATGATTGTCATGTTTTAATGGAAAGATTCCTTCCATTAGCCTTTCGTGAATTCTTGCTGAAGGATATTTGGGAACCTTTGAATGCCTTAAGCCAATTTTTTAGGGTTATATGTTCTAAGGTATATAAAGAAGAGGAGTTAGAAAAGCTTGAGTCGGGTATAATTGAAACATTATGCAAGCTTGAGATGATTTTCCCGCCTTCTTTCTTTGATTCAATGGAGCACCTACCTATTCACTTGGCATATGAGGCCAAATTAGGGGGGCCAGTGCAGTATCGCTGGATGTATCCATTTGAGAGGTAATATTCTATAGTATTCGTTGATTTTGAGTCAAGGTTCTTTCGTATTCCAAAAAACCAGTTGAAGTTTTTTTTTGTTGCTTAATGTGTTTTTTTCATGTAAAGGTGCATGCAATACCTTAAAAAGAAGGTGCGCAATAAGGCTTGCCCTGAAGGTTCAATTGCTGAAGCATATTGAATTGAGGAAATTGTCAACTTTTGTTCACATTATTTTGACTCCAATGTTCAAACAAAGTTTAATAGACCCGATCGAAATGATGATGGAGGTCAACAAGAATTTGTAGGGGAAATACCGGTTTTTGCACCAAGTGGCCGTCCCCTTGGCAAAGCAAATCATCGATGGTTGTCATGTGAGGAGCTTGATGCTATAGCCTTGTATGTCTTACTGAACTGTGACTATGAGAGGGCTTATGATAAAATAAAGTAAGGATAAATTATACCACATATTTGAATTATGTTCCATTGTTCTAGTTTGAATTTTGATAAATAAATTTTATCTTATTTTCAGTGAGCATAGGGCTTTAGTGAAAGAGCTTCATCCCACCATGTCAGAATTACAACTAGACCAGGAACACTTCAAAACCTTAGTGCAATGGTTTTATCAGAAATTTCATAATGACGATGACATCAATTTGAGGATATTAGCTGAGGGGCCTCATAGGAACGTGATTGGCTATAATGGATTCAATGTAAATGGATTTCGCTTCCATACAAAGAATCTAGAACAAAGAAAGGCAACTCAAAATAGTGGAGTTTTAGTTAAAGGAAGTAATTATGGAGGTGATGTAGAAGACTATTATGGACACTTGGTGGAAGCCGTTGAAGTAAGCTACTATGGAGGGAACGCCTTTTTCTTGTTTAAATGTGAATGGTATGATACAAAAAAAGGAGTTGAGGTGGACAAATATGGGTTTACTAAGGTGAATATTAAATCAAGATTAAGGTCGTATGAGCCTTTTGTTATAGCATCTCAGGCTGTACAAGTATTTTATGCAAGTTTCGTGTCAAAAAAAATGAAGCCTGGGCAACTGTTATTCCAACTAAAGCAAGAAACACTTTTGATGTTGTTGAAAATGAGGAAGGTGAAGACTCAAGCACATATCAAGAGAATGAGAACCATGGTGTGAATTTGTTGATGAATGATTAATATATTCATTAATCATTTGAGACGGATAAGAATGTGCAGTCAGGAGTGAATAACTCCGGGGTTCGAGTTGTAGTTTGACCTTGGTTGTTTTTTTGATCATATTGTTATATAATGATGAATGATTAATATATTCATTAATCATTTGAGACGGATAAGAATGTGCAGTCAGGAGTGAATAACTCCGGGGTTCGAGTTGTAGTTTGACCTTGGTTGTTTTTTTGTGCAATTTTGACCATGAAGGAGATAATCTTACACTTCATGATGACACTCACCCAGGAATAGAAGTCGATCCTGATGATGACAATGAAGATCTTTTTGATAATGATTCCTTCCTTGATGACGATGATCATGATGATGATGAGGATGATCAGGAAGAAGATGAGGAGGATATCCCTAGCGATGATGATGATTGCACTAATGATGACGATGGCTCTAACGGGAGTGAAAATGACTAGTATGCTATAACGATCAATCTATCTATAAATATATACATATATATGTATGTGTGTGTGTGTGTGTGTGTGTTGTTTATTAGTTATTTTGTCATAGTTATTGTTTCTTTTATTGTTTGGCCATTGAGATATGTATGTTCACTATTTTTGTGTTGTCATGTTCTGCCACAATTTGATCTACAAGTAGATAATTAATCATTGTTGTGATTATAACATTATACTTGTTTCCTTCTCAGGTATGGTACGAGGTAGGGGTGGAATACAATCACATGTTAGGGATTCCACCAGCAATAGCAATATCATGTTTCCAGGTGATTGTTTTACTAAAATAATACTACTGTATATCTTACTTTATAATGTATATCTTACTTTATAATGGAGAAATATGCTTATGTTGCTGAACTATTTCAAAGATGTTGTAAGAATGTGAAAATTGTTTACTAGAAAGAAATAAACTATGAGAAATTTTGTAGTGTACTACTTTATCAATTTAATGTATTTGATTTACAGGCATTGGAGGAATGGGAGTAGGAAGAGGTGTAGGTGGCTCAAGCCAGCGTGATGGTAATCAACTAACCAGTAACGTCTGTGTGCAAAATTTAGATAATATATTGGATGCTATATTTTTTCTGTTATTCAGTATTCATATTGATATCTAAGTAAGTTTATTAACTATTGATAAAATCAATGTATGCTATTTACATGCATAGGATCAATGGGAGTAGGAAGAGGTGTAGGCGGTATAAGTAAGCGTGATGGTAAGCAGCTGATGAGTAACGACCGAGCGCAAAATTTGGATAATATGTTGGATGCTGGTATTCTTTCTGTTTTTAACTATTGATAATTATTATATTCATATTGGATGTTGTATTCTTTCTGTTATTAACTATTGATCATTATTATTAATATTGATATCTAAGTGATTTGATGACTATTGATAAAATCAATGTATTTTATTTGCATGCATAGGATGTATGGGAGTAGGAAGAGGTGTAGGTGGTACAAGTAAGCGTGATGGTAAGCAGCTAACGAGTAATGACCTAGTGCAAAATGTGGATAATATGTTGGATGCTGGTATTCTTTCTGTTATTAACGACGACTGATAATTATTATTCATATTGATATCTACAGAAATTTATTAACTATTGATAAAATCAACGCATCTTATTTACATGCATAGGAGCAATGGGAGCAGAAAGAGGCATATGTGGTTCAAGTCAACGTGGTGGTAAGAAGTTAACATGTAATGCTCGAGTTCAAAAGCAGGGTAATATGTTGGCCAATTGTACTTTTTTCTATGTATTAACTATTGTTAAATTATCCTTTTTCTTTGTGTATGAACAAGCTTATTGTTTGAATGTATTTCTTTGATTACAGGCATCAAAGATTTAGGAGCAGGAAGAGGTGCATGTGTATCAGGTCCACTAATTGGTAGAGGTATAAATGTCACAAGTGCAAGCGGTGATAGGATTTCTAACTCCTGGAATAAGCAAGCAAGAATATTGGATAACAATAGGCAGGCTCCTCGTGTTAACTCTGAACTACTCCCTTCTGTGGAAAATGTATTTGAAAATATGATAGCTCCTCGTGTTAACTCAGAACGCCCTCCTTCTATGGAAAATGTGTTTGAGGATATGACAAACCCACCTGAATCAGAATCCCCTAATTCAATTTCACGTAAAAGAAATGTAAGGGGCCTAACAAAAGGCGTAAATGCACCAAACGCAGGAGAACTGAAGATGCTTGTGGTTGTTCTCAGAAAGACGTAAGCTAGTAATTTGTTCACAATTGTTATGTATTTTAACATCAGTACTCTTATTGCCCCTTGTCCCATTTTTTTTTTCTTTTTACATCTGTTCGTTTCATTTTTTTAATGATCTCCATTAAACAAATTCCTATTTAGGTTATCTCCCATTCAAGCTCGTACAAAGATCGGCACATTGTTTAGAAATCATTTCACTGAATGCAGAACAAAGTGGATCATGTGGAAGAATAAATTAGATCTTCTTTGGGCAGATTATCTGGTATTTCCTCTTTGAAAATTTATTCTAAGCTTTTTTCTTCTGCATTTTTGGTTTCCTGATCATATCATAACCTGACCTAATATTTTTTTTTATTGTTGTTTGTTTTGTTTACCAGAGATATTTTAGGTTTGAAACACCTGAAGAGGAAAAAAGGGGCCGAATTGTTTGGGAATACTTAGCTGCTAAAAATTATCCAAATTACCTGCACCGGTGGAAGGAAGATGCTGTGAAGAAACATGGATCAATAGAGGTTGCTAGAAATCATAAGCCCAAGTGGACAACAGATTCTGTATGGAAAGAATTATGTGACTATTGGACGGGTAAAGTGTTTCAGAAAGCAAGTGCGTTACGCCAAAAAAATAGATCTGCCAAAAAAGGGATACCTCACGCAACAGGAAATCATGCATTCGAGGAAATAAATGAGAAATTGGTATGATATTTGTTCTAATGTAATGTTACTTACCTTTTATTTGTTAGAAATCATGATTTCTTCTTCTTACGAATGTTCAATTTAAATTTCAATATGCAGACTACTGCTTTGGGTCGACCTCCAACCCAATGGGAGCTGTTTAATGAGACGCACTTGACTAAGCGCGGAGGTGGTACGGAGAGGGAGTTTATTACTGAAGATGCGAAGAAATTTTCGGTTAGTTATTAATGTGCATAATTGCTTGAGCTAATTTTGTTCATGCTGTTTTCTAGTCATGCTTTATTATAGTATACATGCTTATGGTTTTATCTTGTCATATTACAGTAGAATATCTCTGCTAACATTTAACTATTTCTGACCCAATTTGACATGGAATCAATCTTGGATAGGGTTGATCTTGTTGGGGCAAGAATTCATCAGCAACCTATTTTACATTCGGTGTCTCTCCAAATATTTATGCTCACTTGTTTGGCATGTATTCAGGCCTTGAGATGTCCCCTTCTAGTATAGGATACAGGTTATAGGTAGAGAAAGAAAAAACAAGTTGAACACTCTCGGGTAACTTTACTTCCGAAGCTCTAATTATGGTGATTGTTTAAAATAATTGATAGTGAACGTAAATGTGTGAATATTGTCTAATTTGTCAAAAGTTATAGCTTATGGTCTAGTTATAGTGATTGTCGGTTGCTGCTAATAAAGTATATACTATAAACTTGTTCAAATCTTTCCTTTCCAAGCTTATGTACATCTAGTCTCTTATTTTTGAATTCTGAGGATGATATGTTTGTCTTATATATTATTGCTTGAAACAAGTGACTTAGACTAATTATATTTTACTATTTCAGGAAACTTATGCTAGCCAATTGCGAGAAGCAAATGGTTTAGAGCCAACAGCACCCGTGAATGGGGTTAAAGATCCTGAATTGAAGATTTATGAAAAAGCTGTAGGAGGTGTACAAAAGGGTAGGCTATCTGGGAGACCAGGTGAAAGGTGGAGTAAACGGGACGGTCATGTGTCTTCTTTGAATTTTGCAGAACAAGTTGCGATGCAGCAGTCTTCTCAAGAGGTGAAAATGTTGAAAGTGGCTGTGGCTGAAAATGCAAGGATCAATGCTGAAAATGCAAAGATAAATGCTGAAAATGCAAAGATCAAAGTCGGACCAAAATGCTTTCCTTTAAAGCTTGTATAAATATAAAGAAGATCGTGCAGCAGAGAATGGGCATCCTCCTCCACCTCGTGCTCCGAGTTTCATTATGAGAGCTCCTAATTCAGATGGTGCATCTAATAATCCCTATGGAAGTTCGACAAATCTCGTCGATGATGATGAGCAAGGTCAGATGGGTGATGAGCAAATGGGTCAGATGGGTGATGAGAATATGGGTGATGAGCATATGGGTGAAGATTATTATTAGTATGACCTATATTAAACTTTCTTTTGGTCTCTACCCCTAGATGGTCTTTACTATACTCCTGGAAGTACTTTATGTAGGAAGCTAACTGTTGCTTTTTTACTTTGGCATGGATGTATATTTTTGGACCAACTGATATCTACTTTTGTACAAGTACCATACTGTGGATGAATGGTTTTGGAAAGTGCTAAATGCTTAGTAGCTTGTTTATCTTTAAAGTATCATTCTTGATTAAATATTATATTAATTTAAAATCATTATTATTGAGAGATAAATGAAATAATAATAGAAAAATCTATATAAAATGAAATAGGCAATCACTTTTGTGATGGCTAAAGCAGTCACAGAAAATAGTGCATTTTGTTTTTAAACAAAAATCATTTAGAGAATACGTGATTGTGAAAGCACTCACAATAAGGACAATACGTGATTGCTTTTTTCATTGTTTTGTGATTGCAATTGCCATTCCTTTATAAGACAAAGGTGATGGCATCACCAATTTTAAATAATAAAAAATAATATCAGTTAAATGCTTTTTGTGATGGCAAAAGCCATCACAGGCTAAGGAGATGGCTAAAGCAATCACGTAAAGTTTTCGTGACGAGGCTTTGCGTAACTGCCAGAGCGACTGCTTTTCCAATCACAAAATCTTTACGTGATGGCTTTCAGGGTTTACGTGATGGCTTTTGGCAATCACGAAAAGCTAATTTTCTTGTAGTGTTCGATCATTGGGTAGTGAAGATGAGAACAATCTTTATTTCCAAAGATTTGTGGGAATACATTGAAGATGGTTTTGAAGAACCCAAAAATCCGAGGGCATTGGATGATGCAGGAAAGAAGAAATTGAAGGAGGATCGAAAGAAGGATGCAAAGGCTCTCTCATTTCTCCAACAAGGTGTCTCAACGGAGTTGTTTCCAAGAATTATGGGAGCAACCACTTCTAAAGAAGCATGGGAGATTCTAGAAAGGGAGTTCCAAGGCGATTTGAAGGTAAAAAATGTTAATCTTCAAACTTTTAGGAGAGAGTTGGAGAATTTGAAAATGAAAGAGAATGAAAGTATTAAGGATTATTATACTAGAGTGATGGATATCATTAATCAAATGCGAGGGCTTGGTGAAACGGTTGAAGATAGTAGAGTTGTTGAAAAAATTCTTGTTAGTTTGCCTCCTAAATTTGATGCTATGGTGTCTATTATTGAGGAAACTAAGGATATTGCTTCCTTGACCGTTCAAGAGTTGATGGACTCTTTAAATGCTCATGAGAAGAGGTTAGAAAGACACTCCAAAAAGTCAATTGAGAGTGCTTTCCAATCTAAGCTCAATTTGGGTGAGAAAGGTTTTGAAAAAAATGGTGAAAGTAGTGATAAAAAAGGAGAGTCATTTAGAGGCAGTAGAATTGGTGGCGGCCAAGGTAGAGGTCGTGGTAGAGTCTTTAGAGGAGGTGGAAGACATAATTTCGATGGGGGTAGACAAAATTTTGAGCGTGGTGGAAATTCACAAAATTCTCAAGGTTGTAAAATTTGTGGAAAAAGTCGTCATAGTATTGATGATTGTTGGTTCAAAGGCAAGCCAAAGTGTTATTGTTGTCAAAAATTTGGGCATAAGGAGAAGGAGTGTAGAGTGAAAAATCCACAACAAACGGCAAATTTTTTGGAGGAAAAAGAAAGTGAAGGTAATATGTTTTATGCTTGTCAAAGTACAACGGAGTACAAGAATGATGTGTGGTACGTGGATAGCGGTTGTAGCAATCATATGACTGGTGATAAATCAATTTTTGTGGCTATGGATACTTCCATAAATTCACAAGTGAAGATGGGAAATGGAGCTATGGCAAAGGCGCAAGGAAAGGGTACAATTTGTGTGCAAACAAAGAAGGGGTCCAAGTATATTCATGATGTTTTGCTTGTTCCGGAGTTGGATCAAAATTTGTTGAGTGTGGGGCAGCTGGTGGAGCATGGTTACATGGTGAATTTCATAGATAATTGTTGCAAGATTTTTGATAAAAATGATGCACAACAGTTGATTGCTTGTATCAAGATGGAGAGAAATCGAAGTTTTCCGCTTATTTTCAAGTACGGTGAAAATATGGCTTTAAAAGCTCACATTCTTGAAGATTCGTGGTTGTGGCATAAAAGACTTGGGCATTTGAATTTTCATAGTCTCAAGATGCTTCAACAAAAGAACATGGCTCAAGGTCTTCCGAAGATTGAGGAGGTTCATGGAGTATGTGATGGATGTGCTCTTGGGAAACATCATCGTGAATCTTTTCCGAAAGGTGGAGCATGGCGTGCAAAGGAAAAATTGGAGCTTGTTCATATGGATGTGTGTGGTCCAATGGAAAATCCAACTCATGCCAACAATAGGTACTTTATTCTCTTTATTGATGATTTTACTCGCATGACTTTGGTTTACTTCATGAAGCAAAAATCTGAGGTGTTCTACATTTTTAAGAAATTTAAGGCTCTTGTTGAAAAACAATGCGGACATTTTATTAAATTTCTTAGAAGTGATAGAGGCAAATAATATAATAATAATGAGTTTGACAAGTTTTGTGAGGATGAAGGGATTGATAGGTAACGCACAGTTCGTTATACTCCGCAACAAAATGGAGTAAGTGAACGGAAGAATCAAACAGTTGAAGAAATGAGCAAGTCTATGCTTCATGCAAAAGGATTGCCAAAGAGTTTTTGGGGTGAAGCTGTGAATACGGCTGTGTACTTGATTAATAGAAGTCCCACAAAGGCCTTGTACAACAAAACACCATTCGAAGCTTGGAGTGGAAGAAAGCCATCATTGAGGCACTTGAAGGTGTTCGGGTGTATTTGCTATTCGCAGGTTCCGAAAGAAAAAAGAAGAAAGTTGGATGAAGCAAGTGAAAAGTGTATCTTTATTGGGTACAGTTCCATGTCTAAAGGCTATCGAGTTTGGAGCTTGAAAGATAACAAAGTATTGATCAGTCGAGATGTGTTGTTCGATGAAAATGCTTCTTGGGATTGGAAGAAAAAGGGAACTAGAAATGGTGGAGTTTTTCAAGATAATAGTGAAAGTGATGTTGAAAATGAAGATGAAAATGTTGAAGATGAAGTTCATTCCGTTCCAAATGAAAGTCCACCAGATTCGCCAAATAATTCAAGTCCAAGTTCAAGTTCATCTTTTCCCAGTTCTGCAGGAAGAAGGGGGAGTTTGCAAGAAATAATGGCAAGATGCAACTTTTGTGTCTTGGAACCAGAAAATTTTGAAGAAGATTTCAAGGAGAAAGATTGGAGAAAAGCTATGAAAGAAGAGATTCAAGCCATCGAGAAGAACAAGACTTGGGAGCTAGTTGACAAGCCGAGAGAAAAGGAGATCATTGGAGTGAAATGGGTCTACAAAGTGAAGTTGAATCCGGATGGTTTTATCAAGAGAAAGAAGGCAAGGTTGGTGGCTAAAGGCTATACACAACAGCCTGGAGTTGATTTTAATGAAACTTTTGCTCCGGTGGCTAGGCTTGATACCATTCGAGCTCTTATTTCAATAGCAGCCCAAAAATCATGGAATCTCTATCAATTGGATGTTAAATCAGCCTTTTTGAATGGAGAATTGGAGGAAGAAATCTATGTGGAGCAGCCACAAGGTTTCATGCACAAAGGTGAAGAGAACAAAGTGTACAAGTTGAAGAAGGCGTTGTACGGGTTGAAGCAAGCACGAGAAGATGATTTGCTTTATACCGTTAACAATGAGAAGATGATTCTTGATTTCAAGAAGGATATGATGAAAAAATATGAGATGAATGATATGGGTTTGCTAAATCATTTTATTGGTATGGAAATTTATCAAAATAAAGATGGTGTATTTATTTGCCAAAAGAAGTATGCTGAAAATATTTTGGCAAAGTTTGGGATGGATGATTGCAATCCTACGACAACACCTCTCATTGTGAGTGAGAAGTTGTTGAAAGATGATGGTGCGAAAAAGGTTGATGTCTCTCTCTATAGGAGTTTGGTTGGAAACTTATTGTACCTCACGGCTACAAGGCCGGATATAATGTTTGGTGCAAGTTTGTTGTCAAGATTTATGCAAGATCCAAGTCAAAACCATTTTGGAGCGGCAAAGAGATTGTTGAGATATATTAGGGGAACTACAAATTTTGGCATCAAGTATGAGAAGAAACCAAGAGTGAAGTTGTTTGGTTATTGTGATAGTGATTGGGGTGGTTGTGTTGATGATATGAAGAGCACCTCAGGTTATGCATTTTCACTTGGTTCGGGTTTGGTTTCTTGGTCTTCAAAGAAACACAAATCAGTGGCTCAATCATCGGCCGAAGCTGAGTATGTTTCAGCTGCTATAGCTACTTCTCAAGCTATATGGTTGAGAAGAATTTTGGAGGATGTTGGTGAGTGTCAAAAGGATGCTACTACAGTTTTTTGTGACAATAAATCTGCAATTGCTATGGCGAAGAATCCGGTTTATCACAGTCAGACCCGTCATATTGTGATCAAACATCATTTCATTCGAGAAGCCATTGAAGAAGGTGAGATCGAGCTCAACTATTGCAAGAGTGAGGAGCAAGTGGCAGACATTTTTACAAAGGCACTTTCTAGAGAAAAGTTCCAACAATTAAGGGAGCTTCTTGGAGTTGTGGCAGCACATTAAGGGGGAGTATGTTGTCTAATGTGCATACATGGAAGATGGAATATCAAAGGTCTTGGATGGATTATGAAGAGTCTAGTTCAGGAATAAAGTAGTAAATGAATAAATTAGTACATGTATTTATTCTAGATAAGTTATGGATCATGAAAAGACTTTTCTAGAATTATCTTGTGTCTAGTACAAATAGGTGCTTGATGTAATGAAAAAATCAGTGAGAAATATATGAGTTGAGAAATAAAAAATATAGTTTCTCTTCTACATCTCCTACTCCATACAATTTCAGACCTTATAATACATTCTTTACTACCTTCCGATCCTAACATTCTCCATATAATATCAGTAAATAAAGTTAAGGATTTTTCCGACGTCTCCCCTCGGATTTGAGAATCAACGTTTTCCTGGGCCCAAATTCGTAAATCCTCGTAGTCGTTCTCATGACCGCAGTAGCTCACATAATCTATCAGACCCCAAGGCAATTTCCCGCATAACACTTGGAATAACACAATACCGAACGCATATACATCTGTTTTTCTCGTTAAACGACCTAACATCAGAAACTCTGGCGCAGAATACCAATCCCTGTTGTAAGTTCTAGCGGGAATTGTGGTTCTGTCTTGGCCAGCAATGGAAAGCATCACGAAGTCAGAAAGCTTACCAACCCAATTCTCAACCACAAAAATAGTTCCCGGATTCACGTGACGATGAACTTTTCCTTTCGGAAACTCATCGGTCTCAGTATGAAGGTGTTGCAACCCACGTGCAGCACCAAGGCAGACGTTGAGTCGTTCAAGCCAAGAGAAAGAAATACAACTTCCTTTTTCCAAATAACGAGATAGGCATCCCTTTGCCATGTATTCATAAACAAGTATCGTATAACCGGATTCATTGCAGTCGCCGATCAGAGAGACAAGGTTGGGGTGTTGAATCTTGAACAAGGTGTGGATCTTTCTTTCAAAATTTTGAGGGTTATCTTTCAAGAGTCTCACAGCAACCGGAGTTATTTCTGAGCCAATATAGATCTCAACGAAATACACCGTTAATTCATCACGTCGGCCAATGATATTTCTTCTATCAAACCCATTTGTGCCTTCTTCAATCTCCTTGATTGAAAACTGGCGGCATCTTCTGTACAGCACCAATCACAGGCATTGTTTAAGCCAATTAAAAGTGTGAATTGAATGAAAATTACGATGATTGAAAAGTGGGCCCCAATCAATTGCAATGATCACATACCTGAGAGAGCCCTCAGGCTGCTTTGGTTGGTTTTCAGATCTTTTGTATCCTATCACCTTCTGTAGATTCAGCACCACATCATCAATTGTAGGCCATTTGCTTGGGCTTGGTTGCAATTAGGTCTTCATAGACAATATAATAGCGCATTAGAGAGTGAATAAGAGAAGTGGAAGGAATAAAAGAGGACCTTTATATATATACCTCTTCAGTGTCATCAAGTTGCTTTGGTTGGTTTTCGGATTCTTGGCATTCTAGCAGTACCTTCTCTAGATCCAGCACCACCTTCTCCATAGTAGGCCGTTTGCCTGGGTTCCCTTGCAAGCTTCTCCCTATAATATCAGTAAATAAAGTAAAGGAATCTCCCGACATCTCCCGTCGGATTTCAGCATCAAAGTTTTTCTGGGCCCAAATTCCTAAATCTTCATTTTCATCGAAGTAGTAGCTCTCATCCTCCCTATCTGACGTAGCGGAAGACTTGGATAAAGATTAATCGATGAATTTCGCTCAAGAAATTCAACAATCAATCAACAATTTTCGCTCGAGAAAATTGAAAGAGAATGAATTCATTCATAAAACGGCAAAAACTGTCTTTCAAACCCTAAAACAAGGCATAAATAAGTCGGCCCAAACCCTAATTTGAAATAACCCTAAAATAATCCAAAAGACGAAAATGTCCAAAAACTAGGAAAAACTGATAGAAAACTTTGTCGGGCCTTTTGAGGCCTTTAGAAGCGTTTTTCGGCCCTTTTTAGGCCTGCTCATGGGCCGAAGCCCCACGAATCTTGTTCCTCTCGAAAAGACGGTCGTTTTGATATGTTGTGCATCCCGTAACTCCTCCGGAATCAAAAGTTATGCCCATTTCAGCGTTGACGCTCAAACAACTCCAAAAATGACTCCGTGTCCGCATCATTCTCCCCAGGCTGAGAAAAATTCGACCACGAATTTGTGCCGGTGTCCTCGTCAGAAGAAGCATCACCTGTAAACGGGATCAAGTGTTTCACGTTGAAGACATCTGCAATACGAATGTGACTCGGAAGCTTCAACCGGTACGCATTCGGATTAATCTTCTCCACGATCTCCACTGGTCCAATCTTCTTGGAAGACAATTTGTTGTACGCCCCAACCGGAAAGCGTTCCTTCGTTAGTACCGCCCACACATAATCTCCAACATCGAACTCAACCCTCCTCCGCTTCTGATCTGCAAGCTGCTTGTATTTGCTGTTGGCAGCCTGTAAGCGATCGTAGACAGTCTTGTGCACTGCCTGTAATCCTGACACCAGATCAGCTGCTTTGTGATGGACTTTCTTGTTGTTGGGCAAAGCAATCAAGTCCAATGGTCCCTTAGGCTGAACCGCATACACCACCTGGAAAGGATCGAACCTGCATCGCGATTAACTGCATGATTATGAGCAAACTCCGCCTGGCACAATTTCTGATCCCACGCCTTAATATGTTCCCCGACCAAGCAGCGCAAAAGATTGCCCAACGAACGATTAACCACCTCTGTCTGTCCGTCGGTCTGGGGATGATAGGCACTACTAAAGTTTAGCTGTGTGTTAGCCATCTTCCACAAGCTGCGCCAAAAGTGGCTCAGAAAACGGGTGTCACGGTCAGAGACAATAGAAGCAGGCAACCCATGAAGACGATAGACCTCCCGAAAGAATAACTGAGCGACATTAACTGCGTCGGTGGTCTTCTTGCACGGGATGAAATGCACCATTTTAGAAAACCTGTCCACCACCACATAGATAGAATCATGACCCCTCTGGGTGCATGGCAACCCGACCACGAAATCCATACTCACGTCCACCTAAGGCTGTGTCGGAACAGGCAATGGCATATACAACCCAGCATTAGTAGCCGTCCCCTTTGCTGCGTGACAAATCCGGCAACGCTGCACAAACTTCTCAACCTCCTTACGCATACTAGGCCAGAAATAAGACGACTGCACTAACTGTAGCGTGCGATCCCGTCCCACATGCCCCTCACCATGGAGCTCCTGAATAATCTGCAAGCGAAGACTGCAATCCGGAATGCACAACTGATTACCCTTAAATAAGAACCCCTCCGCAAAGAAGAAATCGGTCTTCTCACCCGCAAATACCCTGTCAATAATACTAGAGAAATACGGATCACCGCAAGTATATCGCGAAAAGAATCAAATCCTGGTACCTCCACACGCATGGTACTCAGTAGTCCGCGACGACGGTTCAGTGCATCAGCCACTCTGTTGGAAACTCCTGCCTTGTGATTGACCACAAAAGTAAACTGCTCAAGGAAAGCAACCCAACGAGCATGACGAGGTGAGATTTTATCCTGACCATGCAAATGTCTCAACGAATCATGATCAGTGAACAGAATGAACTCCCTCTGGAATAAATAATGGTGCCAATGCTTAACTGCCTGAACGACTGCATAAAACTCCAGATCATACGTGCTGTATCGTGTCTTTGCCCCAGATACACTACAAGGAAAATCGATTTTAGCTACGGCAAATTCCGTAGCTAAATTGAAGATTCCGTAGCTAAATCGTGTTTAGCTACGGATTTGTTCCGTAGCTATTCCGTGGGTGCAGGTTTGTCGCTAAATTGGGCGTCGCTGTTTTGTAGCTATTTTAGAGACGGATATGTCCGTCTCTAATTTAGAGACAGATATGGCCGTCTCTAAATTAGAGACAGATATGTCCGTCTCTAAATTAGAAACAGATATGTCCGTCTCTAAATTAGCTACAGATATATACGTCGACGGATTAGCGACAGATTTTCCGTCTCTATTTAATTTGTCATTTTATTAATCTCAAATCAGTCCTTTAACTTTTATTATTTTCAAATCAGTCCCTTAACTTTTATTATTTTCAAATCAGTCCCCAAAATTTCTTTTATACACAAATCAATCCTCACAAACATCCACCACCAATCACCACCAAAAACAACCATCAACCACCAGCAACAACCATCAACCACCAAATCTGTAAAAATAAAAATTACCATACTAAGATTTCAAAATTTTGAATCTTTACAAAATCACCAAAAAAATCAAAATCAAAATCAAAATCAAAATCCAAACAAATCGAAATCTGAGTTTCCAAAATTAAGGCAAAATCGAAATCAAAACACCCAAATCTGGGTTTACAAAATCTCAAGCAAAACCAAAATAAAACCGACATGCCACGGCCTTGGGTTTCTTCTCTGCCGGAGCTTTCTCGGCGACATGGGAATTTCTTCTGGTCAGCCGGCTTCTTCTCAGCGCCATAGTGTAAGTGCTCCAATTTGAGCTTGTTAGTATTTTCGTTAGAAAATTAACGAAAGTTATAACATTTCTAACATTTCCTAACAATCCTAACTTTTCTAACAAAGTGAGGGCAAAATGGGCATTGCTATTTAAAGATAAACCTTCAAAGGAATCTCAAAAAGAAAAAGAATTAAGAAAAACCCGAAACAGTAAGTTGAAAAACATTTTCTGTTGGAATTTTTGAATTTTATTCCTTATGTCCAAAGCCTGGAGCAGCATTTAATGAACAGTGCACGCTGAAAGATCCCATCCGCGCGGATAGGTTTGTATTTTTCAGAGGGCTATAAATTGAGCCCTCCAGTCACAAAAATAAGGAGGACCAAGAACACAATTCACAGCATTTGGCGAATATACTCGAGAAAACAGTGAGAATTCTATAAGAATTGTCACCTTTTTCTCTTGAATCTTCCCAACTTTCACTCACTCAAATCAAACCCACTCACTCTTACATTCAAAGCCTTAAACACTCATATATTCAAGCCAAAGCCCCAAAATACAAAGAAGATAGGTATAACCTCCCTCTTCTTACCCTAAATCTCTCATCCATGCATGCATTTTTAAACTACAAAATGTAGTTCATTCATCTTCTTGTCTTAAGATCCAAGAAGATCACCATGGAAGTTCATCTCCATGGATGATCTTCTACAAGGATCTACATTATTTTCAAAGTGTTCTTACTTTCTTGCAAAGAAAACTCATTTTCAAAACCCTAAAAACCATTTTCAAGCACCAAATCTCATTTTCAAAGGATAAAATTCCCCTTCCCAAGCAAATGAAGTGCTTAGTCCTAATATACCCCAAGGATGGTTTGGTATAGTTGATTCACCACTAAAATGTCAAGTGATCACTAACCAAAACCTAGGGAAATGGGGACAAGCATGGATGCAAAAATCCCCTTTAAAATCATATTTTCTCTCTTGAGAAGTTGCTGTCCAGTAGCAATTTTCCAAGACCCCAGTCCATTGTCTTAATTTTTGGACATAGATAAACTTGGAATTTGGTGTTGACTACAAAACACTTTTTGTAGCCAACATCCAGAGATTTCCAGACATATTTTTACTTTATTTTTTGGGTGAGTAAAACTCCTCTTTTCAAATTTTCTTTAGAGGCCAGTTCATCAGCTTCTGGGAACCCAGATCTCATATCTGAGATTTCTAGAAGGTTTTGACCCCTCAAATCTTCTCCAAAATGGAAAATTCCTTCGTACAAATCCTATTTAAGGTGTCTGGAGCAACTTTCATTCTCTGAGTTTATCCAGATTATGAAGTTTTAAGACCCTTGAATCCATTTCAAAATCAAAGGTCCACTGCCTTTTTCTTTCTGGCAGAAGTGACTCTCAACTTCAAAAGGTCTTTTGAGTACCAAATCTCAACCCAAAAATCTTCCAAAAAATCATGGGATCAGTCTAAAGTCTTAAAAAGACATCCCAATTTTTACTTTTCTGAGTTTCAACTTATTTTGGCCAAAACACACACACACACACAAATGATTTTCAGCTTGGAAGACTCGTTTTACGAGGCATTCCGGGTGCACACTAACGTCCTTCCCGGCGTGTAACATGACCTCCGAACCCAAATCTTGGGCATTTTTCAAAGTTTTGGCCCTTAAAACAAAAATGGCGTGGCGACTCCGTTCTTTTTTCGGGTTTTATTTGGTTTTTTCAAAGAAACGCAAAAAATCGAATTTTTTCCCGCGAAATGGCGACACATCATCACAGTGGCGACTCCGCTGGGGACAAATAAGCTTTTAAAAAAAAAATGGTATTTGGTATATCGGTGGAAACCATTAAAATTCCCGTTATCGCCTCCTAACACGAGTCGGGGATAAATTGTGGTTTAACAATCCCACGTACCGGTATCATCGTTTTCAAAAAAAAAAAGAAAAGCTTTTGAGGGTCAAGCTTCCGTCCCGGCTTTGAAAATCATTTGTGTGTGTGTGTTGATTTTTGCACATTTTTCGTGTTATTTTGGCCGCCTCGGAAAAAGTCAAAATTTTGACTGTCGGAATCATGTCCCTAACTGTCGGAATTTTTGTGCTTATGTGCTCATTTTAAAAAAAAAAAAATTCAAAAAAAAAAAGGATTTTCAAAAAAAAAGAAAATTTTCAAAAAAAAAAAATCATGCATCATATTTTTAAGACACATAAAAAATTTCTATTTTACTCAGAAAAAGAAGATAGACTACTTGCACACTACGCGCACGTGACCGTACACTGCACACTACGTCCCTAACCCGGGGAAATCCTTGTCGCGGCCCGTTTGGTCTTATTACGCCTCTCGGTGCAAGCACAGGACTACCCAAACATCCCATGGAGCCTCGTGTCGACCATGCACTTGTCCGTGACACACTTTGTCCGAGACCCGGTTGGTTTTTAGTTTGGTCTGTGTCATGCCCTGTCTGTGTATAGACCTTTCCTTTCAAGCCTTTGTCGGCATACCGACTCAATATCTTTCGGGGACCCTAATCAGTCGAAGCTCTGCCGGTTTTCCGCCGCAGACTTTGACCAAGATATTGACCGGCGCCTTGACTTCGGCTCGGCGGCACAAAGTATACACGACTCCCGGCATGACCGAGTCATCAAGGATTAATGATTATTCCATGCCTAATTACGGCCTAACCGACAACAAGTCAAGATCAATCGTGGACATTTATCAGTCCAAATCATGCCGACTTTTTGTCGAGCCCTCGGACATGATCTTGACTTTTGACGTCAGCTTTGTCCGTAATTTACATCGAATGCTCGTTAAGACTCGATTACCCGCCAGACTTTTAGGATCATTTTTCTTTCGGTCGGTGGGACCCGCTTGCCCTATAGGACCCTCGCCTGGGGCTGTCCACCACAGGAGGTCGAAATACAGGTGGAATACGAGGGGCTTATAGACGTAGTGACGGGGCCCACTGATCCAGGATCCAGAGTAGTTTGCGAAAAAGAAGAGAAATCTTTTCCAACCGATTAGGTTAATAAAATATGTTTTAAGTAAACGTGAACAAATAACTGCATGTTGCATGAGCCCAAAGCCCAAACACCTACCCACCTTCAATTCCCAGACATACGAACCTTCGTGCCTTTTCCCCATGACTCCTCACAAAGGTTGGTTCCGGACACCGGGTCACCGTTTGATCAGTTGGGAAGAGTCAAGTGCATCATCAGCTTCGCCGTTTGTTCCGACTCCGGATTTCAGAATGTCTGCGTCAGCCGGTAATGATGGGGACAACGTCACTCTGCCCTCCAAAATCCCTCGAAGCAGACCCGATATTGGATCCGGTTGGTAGAACAGATGAGACTTCGACATGAGGCTCAAATTAGCGACCTTACAGGGGTGGTCGCAAGTCATGGTTTGACTATCAGTCTCAATTCCGATGGCACTTTTACCGCAAAGAAGGAAGAAGGTTCTCCTCCTCTTTTTAATCGTCCCGGATACATCAAGATGCTACCCCAAGATTCCTATGTTTCCACCACCGGGACCCCCGCCCGTCGACTTACGGTGGCAGCTGGCCCCAAACGACGATCGGGGACGAAAGAGTTCGGTATCTTGTCGGTTGTCCCCTCTCAAAGTGATGATCCCGCAAATATCGGCTGGGTGATGAAAATCAGAAGCTTGATTGAAGAAATATGGTCAGCCATCAAAGCCACGGAGGAACGCCCGGAACGGGAAAGCAAGCTGGATTGAAGAGGCCACATGCCGCTTCGGGACCTTAACAATCTCCCAGCGGCGGGGCTGCCTTGAAGGACAAACATATGCACTGTTCCGGGACCTTAATACCTCTCATTATCCGGCGGAGTCCAACCACTCGCTTCCGGATGAGCCCAACGGCAGATCTCCCGGACCGGTTCCACTCAAAGTCATTCCGGCACCGCTCAACTCGAGGTCCCAAATCCGCCGCCAGTAGTAGAACACATTTGGTGGGATATACGTGATCGTCCCGGCTTGTCTTGAAAGGGACTATCGGGATTGGATACACGAGGACCGTCCTCCTAAGAAGAAGAAAATTTCCTCCCATCAAAAATTGAAGGAGAGATTCGAGGCCGGTGATACCGGTGTGGGTACGCTCGGGGAGCCATGCAGGGATTTGATTATTATGTACTCTACTCCGGCCAGTCTTCCCCAAAGCAAACAGGGGTAAAAGAAGCGAGAAAAGCCTTGCCAACGACATAATTGAGACTTTCGAACACCGAGAATCGTGGACTGGGTAACTCTACGCCAATCAGAAATCTATCCCCGCGGGAGGCCAAAATCGGTTTGACCGGCTCAGAGTGCACACCGAAACAAAGAAAGACCAACGCCGGTTTGGCGCTCCCACTCAATCAACATGTTGACCGGAGGCGGCAACCGCCACAAAAGGCCTCGGTATAACCCGGGGCTTCGGAAAGGGTCTACCTCGCAAGAAAAAGGCACGAAGTGGCCCGGCTTGATGACTCTCTATCCCGAGACAAGGACCAAATCTATGATCCCCACCTATATGGCAGCATGATCACCTTCTGCGACGAAGATTTGCCAAGAGATGTCTCCCAACACAATGAAGCTTTGTACATCACCATTAATAAGCTCAACACCGTATCGCTCCACAGGTATTGGTGGACAACGGATCAGCCGTTAATGTCCTTCCCCTCGGCATGATGCGGGCCTACGCATCAATGAAAGGCACATGATCCCATCTACCCGGTCGGTCAAGGCATATGATGGCACGTCCCGTCCCATCACGGGGACGGTGACTGCGGAACTGCAGTACGAAACCCAAATGGTGCCAGCAAAGTTCCATGTGATGGATATCCCCTCCGAGTTCACAGCCCTATTAGGGTGCCCTTGGTTGCATCACATGAAAGCTATAGCTTCCACTCTCCACCAATGCATCAAATTCATTAACCGACAAGGGGACCTCGAAGTCATAAGGGCGACGGTTTCCTCATAGGGAGCAGGCGAGACCGTCACTAAGCATGCTCTTAGCTTGAACACGGGGCTACCTCCTCCGAACCGACCAAGGGACTATCGAGGCAAGTCTCATCGAGAATCCCCAGAATCCGGTGATGCCAATTATGTCAACGCACTCAAGCGAGCAGATTCCGAAGAAGTTCGATTCATCGATTCAATTGTCATTTCCAACATTTGGAGGCATGTGGAAGGAGACATTGAACACCGCCATGGTACGGGCACACAAACCCCGGTCCCTAATCACGGCTTTGTCACCATTCTTTAAACCTACTCTCGACCACTGCCAAGCCAGGAAATTTTCATTATCAAGATCGACAAGCATCGTCATACTCAACTCGAATCTATGAACGTCGTGTGGGACGTCCTCCTTGCTGAAGCGCCTATTAAGCCTTTCCGCTCAAGCATGGGGCACGAGATTTTTCCAGCAAAGACACCGAGACACAATACGTCCTTACATCTGGATTGAGCGGTCGGTGTGACGAGATAGAATCGCCCGAGTTGAGGAAGATCCCTACATCCACATGCTCGGTTTTAGATGCCGGACACAATTGATCTGGTTCGAGAGAAAGAGATGATAACGGGGAGAACGAGAAAGAGACGGCCCCAGTCATGAGGCCCCCGACGGCAATGCCGCTAAAGAATTGGGAAACTCTCTCGGGCCCGTCCGCGACCAAAGAAGAAATGATCACCAAACTTGGATTGGTCCCCGTCCCTTTGTGTCAACCTTTGTAAAATCCTACGAGTCTCTCATTGTTGAGTTTGAGTCTTCCGAGCGTCAGAGGGCCTCACGCTGAAGACCACGAAATTGTAGCCAATCTTGTATTCCCTTTTATTCTCAATGAAATGACGAACCTTTACGAGTATCCCTTAATTGCCACTTTAACTAATGATGAATTAACTAATGATCTAAAAAAAGTTAATAACGATTCACTAGATGAAGAAGCAGACACATTAAATGAACAATATATCAAATAAATCTTTAAGCAGGTTGTCCGGAAAGAGGAAAATCGAGCCCAAGCTGCCGAAGAGATTTTGACGAGTGTGAATTTGGGAGCTGCGGAAGAGCCTAAAGAGACGCAGATTGGTAGTTTCTTGAAGGGACTGAAAGGGACGCCCTAATTGAGCCGCTAAAAGAATTCGTGGATGTGTTCGCATGGTCCTATAAAGATATGCCAGGCCTTGATCCTTCCATAGTTGAGCACCGAATACCGCTCGACCCGGAAGTCAAGCCGGTAAAGCGAAGCTAAGAAGAATTAAGCCCGAATGGTCCCTACAAGTGAAAGAGGAGATAGAAAAGATGCTCAGGGCAGGGTTCATCAGGGTCATTGAATACCCTACATGGCTTTCCAACATAGTAACAGTGACCAAGGCCAACGGAAAGATCCGGTGTTGCATAGATTTCAGAGACTTGAACAAAGCCAGTCCAAAAGACGATTTCCCCCTGCCAAACATCGACATTTTGGTAGATTCCACGGCCAACCATGAAGTTAAATCCTTCGTCTACGGTTTTGCCGGTTATAACCGAATCAAAATGGCAGAAGAGGATCAAGCCAAAACGGCCTTCACAACCCCTTGGGGCACCTACTGCTACACGGTCATGCCGTTCGGACTAAATAATGTTGGGGCTACGTACCAGAGGGCAACTACAGCTCTGTTCCATGACATGATCCACAAAGAAATTGAGGTCTACGTGGATGACATGATAATACACTCCAGAGGATATTTTTTTTTTTTTTTAAATAAAAAATAAAAAATTATTACAAGAACGGGCTGGCCGGGAGGAGTACCTACACTCCAGAGGATAAGATGGCCAACACTTTGTTGATTTGAGAAAATTCTTCGGCCGCCTCCGAGACCACAGCATGAGACTGAATCCCGCCAAATGCACCTTCGGTGTAAGACGAGGCAAGGTGCTAGGATATATGGTGACAGAACGCGGAATCGAAGTAGACCCCCAGAAAATCAAGGCGATAGTTGAAATGAAGCCACCCCGGACACTGACAGAAGTGAAATCCTTCATGGGAAGACTGCAATACATAAGCCGCTTTGTAAATCAGCTGACCTCGATCTGCGAGCCGATCTTCAAGTTGATGAAGAAAAATGCCTACACAGAATGGACTCCAGAATGTCAGCTTGCTTTTGAACAGATCAAGGCATACCTCGTGAATCCTCCGATTCTTTGCCCACCACATCGGCAAAAGCCACTCTTGCTATATCTAACTGTCACGGATACAGCAATTGGGGCTATGCTAGCTCAAGAGAAGAAAGATTCCAAGGTCGAAAACGCCATCTATTTCGTAGCGAAAGCTCCAAGGAAGCGAACTCAATTACTCGCTTGTGAAAAGACTTGCGCGAGGTTTGGTGCAGGTAGTGGGAAAGTTGAAACACTACATGCGGTCTCACCCGATACATCTCGTCTCAAGGATAGACCCCATCAAATATCTGTTCGACAAGCCTTCCATCTCTATGAGGTTGGCAAAATGGTCATTCTTTTTGGCTGAATACGACATCACTTATGTTTCGAGGAAATCCGTAAAAGGACGCATAATGGCAGAACATTTGGCCGATTTCCCAAGTGATGAGTCAGAGGACTGAACCTCAATTCCCGATGATGGAATCTTTGCTCTAGAAGGAGAAAATCGCTGGCAACTCTTCTTCGACGGGCGTCAAACAAAAGGGGAACGGAATAGGAATGCTTACGGTCGATCCTACCGACGAACACACCCCCATAGCGGTAAGGTTGAACTTCGAGGTCACCAACAACGCTGCTGAATATGAAGCTTGCATAGCCGGATTGGAAGCCGCCCTTGAAAGAAATATCAAGGAATTGGAGGTGTATGGTGACTCTGCCCTCATCATCAATCAGGTCTCTAACAAATGAAAGACCGTGGACCGGGTCTACGAAATATCACACTTACATGGAAGAGCTAGTAACTCAATTCAAGGAGATCGGCTTTCATTACTTGCCCGAGAGATCGCAACAGTTTGCGGATGCTCGGCAACGCTAGCCTCCCTTGTTGAAATACCCGAAGGGAAGTCCGTCAAACCATTCGAGTCGGGAGAAGAGAAAATCCCGCTTATTGCTTTAAAATCGAAGCGAAGCCGAGCGCGGTGATCCACAGTACACTCGGATCTATCGGTACCTTAAGAACGGAGAAGCCTCCTTCAAAAATGAAGATGGGGAATATAAAGAAGGAATCAAAGCGAAAAGTCTCTCGGCCACAGAGCGGCTCGCCTCCCATTATGTTCTTTTGGGAAATATGCTATACAAGAAGCGTTATCAAGGCCCCCTCTGCGATGCATCGACAAACAAGAGGCTACGGAACTCATGAGAGAAATACATGGTGGTACTGCGGCCCCCACATGAATGCTCGAGCCACGATGCAAATTATGCGAGAATGGGATACTTTTGGATCTCCATGGAAACCGGCGCATCCGGTTCGTCAAAAGCTGCGACAAATGCCAGCGATACTCAAATCTTAATCACTTGCCTCCTCACGAGTTATCTTGCATGACAACCCCTTGGCCTTTCGTCACTTGGGGAATTGATGTCATAGGCAAAATCACACCATCAGGCGATGCTTGGCCATGAGTTCGTCTGGTAGCCGTGGACTATTTCACCAAATGGGTTGAAGCAAAATCCTACAAAATCCTCAACTCAAGGAAAGTTGCCCTCTTCATCAAAGAGAACATCATATGCAGATACGGGTTGCCAGCCGAGATCATCTCAGATAATGGATCCCACTTCGAAGGGGAATGTGAAAGGCTGCTGGCAGAATTCCGAATAACCCGTCACAAGTCATCTCCTTACACGCCCCAAACCAACGGAGCCGTCGAGGCAGCAAACAAGACTTTGTAAAACATCATCCGGAAAATGGCTGTCCAAGGCGAGAGATTGGCCCAAGAAGCTACACTGGCACTCTGGGGCTCTGAAACATCAGTCGAACGGCAAGCGGGAAACACCGTTTGCCCTCACATACGGAATGGAAGCCGTGCTCCCAATCGAATTGGAAATCCCCTCACTCCGTGTGCTTTTGGAAAGCCAGATCAACGAGGTCGAGTGGCTCCAAAGTCGCCATGATGAATTGGCCCTACTAGATGAGCGCCGATTGAAAGCAATGGAACACATCCGAGCCTACAAGGGGAGAATGGCCAGAGCCTTCGACAAGAAAGTAAAGCATCGGGAGATCCAAGAAGGTGATCTCGTCTTAAAAGAGAAGCCCCCAGTCCGTATCAGCCCCCTCGGCAAATGGGAGCCTGTCTGGGTCGGGCCATACGTCGTCCAAAAGATCTTCTCCGGAGGAGCCATGCAACTTGCAGACCTCGACGGGAATCCCTTTGTACACCCAGTGAATGGTGACAAGCTGCGCAGATACTACGCATAAAACAAAGAAAAAGAGTGCTAAAAGAGTAATACCCAACTAGGTTGAAAACCCGAAAAGGGCGGCCTAGGTAAAAAACGGGGTTGCACCAAAAAAAAAAAAAAAAAAAAAAAAAAAACAAAAAAAAAACAAAAAAAAAAAAAAAAAAAAAAAAAAACAAAAAAAAAAGAACAAAAAAAAAAAAAAACAAAAAAACCGGGTTGAACTACGAAGACCTGAGCTCCTCAAAATGAGGGGAACGTAGGCAGCCAAAAACGGTTCGGTCTAAAGCACAAATAAAAGTCAAAATCTGACACCAATACACTGATTAGACCATGAAAGCGTCTCGAAAAACTCTGAAGCAATTCAAATATTCATTACAAGTTAAAAACTTTTTGATGAGTCTAAGCCCGATCCATTCCTACAACTGGTAACCTGCTAAAAGAAAACTAAGATACATAATCAAACTAATGTGCATGCCACGACAAGAAAGGGATACTCGGAAACCTCAAAGTCACTCCAGGCCACTCGAACTGGCCTCTCCCCTCTTCTTCCCCCTTCGAGTCTTCTTCTTCTGAAACGGAAAAATATCGGTCTTCCTCCTACCAAGCTCTGGTATAGGAACATGATCTATCAAACCAGCCTCTGTCAGGGCCTTAGTAGCCCTAATGTCATCTCTCATCTCCTGTAGCCTAGCTGGTAGCATAGGAGTCCTCCTCTCTTGTCTCTTGACATAAGCCTCATAGTCGGTCACAGCGTCTCCGCTCCTGTCATGAGGATTGGCCCTCGCCTCGGCCCTCCTCCTCTCAGAAACTGTCAGGTCCTCCACACCCACAATGGCCTCACGCCGCCTCAAAATAGCCACCTGAGTCTCTCCCAGATGCCTCTCATACCAATCCAGGTACCAAGTGGTCAGGAACACCGGTCTCGGACGCCTGAGGATAACCCGAGGAGGAAAGACGTCATACCTCCATGCTCGGGAAAGAAAGGAAAACACCGAAGGATCATCCATAGAAACAGGAGCCACCACCCTGGTGGCTATATCATAAAAGTCCTCCAAAGGAACCTGCTCCAAGCCGAATTGTCTCAGAACCAAAGACGGAATGTAAAAGCTGGACTGAGAAAGCCGGAAAGCATAACCACATGAGACCCGTCTGAAGCACTCTGCGAGTCTCCACCCGCCAACAAGGCACCGACCATCGATATCTTACGTTTGGCGACCAGCCATCCAACGCTCCCATGAGCCACGATCATCGAAATCCACGCAACCCCCTCCTGGCAAATGTCCAAGGCTTGATCATGTCAGGAGTTTCCCGAAGAACCCCCAAGCGCTCCATCAGCCACAGGGTCAAGAGGAACGGGCTGCCCCCGTGCATATACCGTCTCCCAGTAGCCAGCCTATCGAGGGCATGAAAAGTCTCCCCCAGGATCAGAGGTACAACATCTCTGCCCAAGCGACAATGAACGACTACATCCAGCAGAGACCGATGACAGATCCCAAAAGAATAGACCATGAACAAGGTCCCAAACATGCAAAGTGCAAAGGCATCCCAATAGGCATCGTCAAGCAAACCTAAGCCCCTAAACCTATCAGGGAGACCGGAAATATCAAAATGATCGGGACCACGGATCATACCTTGCGCTTCCTCCGGGGAAAGATGAAGAAGGACGCACAATCTGTCAACAAAAGAAGCCCCTCCGGGCAAAGGAACCGCTATCTCTTCCACCTCCGGACCTCCAAGCAAGGCCCGAAATTCTTCGACGGTTGGGACCATCTCGTTAAAGGAAAGGCAAAAGACATGCCTTCTAGTATCCCAAAATGAGGAAGAAGCCCTCAAAAGATCGTAGTCCGGAATCAATTCCTTGAGAGACCATAAGCACTTCACCTTGTACCTTTCTTCAAAGAAGGACCTCCTCTCATGCATAATCTCCCGGGACCAATCCTTGAACTTGTTGAAGAATGACATTTGGGATTCTTGGGACAATTTTGATGGAGCTTTTCTAAGGTTTTCCATGGATTTTCTCTCTTTCTCCCCGAAAATGGCTGTTTGGACTGGAGGTTGAAGAGGATATTTGAATTTGAAATAAAGTGAGACCAGATCTGAAGCAAAATTAAAGGACAGTGTCAGATTTTTGTCCTATCCGCGCGGACAAGTTTGCTCTCCATCAGAAAAAATTTGCAACAGTCCAAACTGCTGAACCAAAGAGGAATATTCCGTCCCGGTTGCTCGAAACCAGTGCAAAAACCTCCCCAAACTAGTCCAAACACTAATACCCTTGCCAAAAAACCAAGGCTCATGCAACATTGCATTCATACTGCATTGCATTCATAAAAATAAAACCCTAAATTATTACATCCCAAAAATAAAGGGAGTGTGCAAAAAAAAAAAAAATCAAATCAAATAAAAAAAAAAATAGGTAACAATAATCCTAAATTATTACATCCAAAAAAAAAAAGCAAAAAAAAATGTGCAAGAAAAAAAAAAGCTGTACAAATCTCAAAATCTCAGAAAACCAGTCTAAAAAAAAAAGATGATCAATCAGAATCCCCAGCGCCCGATGTCTGTCCTCGGTCCCTCTTGCGACTCGGGCCCGCCTCCTCAGGAGCCCTGAAGATCTCGGGCTCAGAATCGTCCTCGTCTCCGGAAAGAGGCTCGTCAGGACCAACCGGCACGCTCTGATAGGGCAAGCCAAGATCTGCGAAAAAATCATATCCGAAGGTGAAGGCGTCGGATTCCTGGACGTACGAAGACGACCCACTATGCTGCCAAACGTGTCCCTGCCCGTGTGGATCCCCGAGAATGACGTGATTCGAAGGCAGCACCGCGCGGGGATCTAGGAGAGGAGAAAGAGGAGTCTCGGAAGAAGTCTCTGAAGGAATAGGGGAAGCCTCCCGCCTGACAGGCGCCGGCCGTGGTCGCCTCGCTCTAGCCTGAGGAGCCCCGCAAGCAACCATCCTCCTGATAAACCTCTTAGCCCCGATCACTTGTTTCGTCAGCTTCTCGACGACCACCTCCGAAAACTGCACAAAAGCAAAAGCGTCAGAAACAGTTGGAGCGAAAAATGATGACAGGAAAGAAAAGAAAAGACAAAAAAAGAAAGGTGGGAAGGAGAAGCCATACCTTCATACCCGGACGAGGCCGGAAAGCTCGTGGAAGCCGCTCAGGCTGAGGGATCTGCACCCTCAATCGGACCCCATCCTGGATATATGAAAAATCCGTCCGAGGGTACCGCGGGATCCCAAGCCCCTCTCTATCCAGAACTTGGGGCATCCTCAGCCTCCTCAAAACAAATATGGGGTACGGCTCAATCGCCACAAATGCCGAGAAGTGCTGGCCGGCTCGGTAATCATCCCAGGTCGCAGATCTATCACTCGGGTGCATCATATCGGCGGGAGGCTCCACCGGTGTCATCAAGGCGAGTTCACGCCATGCCGGGCGCGTCACCCTCTCTCCCGGATAATAGGCATCGCAGGTCGGACCTCTCGAGAATCCTCCATTGCCACGAGTCCAAATCTCAGCGCCCTTCAGCTGCGCCACCTCAAAACGATCCCAGGGGTAGAATATCATCCTCTCATCCGTCTCAGCCTCCGTCAAAGGAAGGCAATCCGCGTATCTAAGAGTCGTACGCCCCCTGGAACTTATCTTCTCTCGGGCATGTTGGGACCAGGAGCGCATGGCCGGATACGCCCCGACGTACTCCGCCGGCTGTCGCCACATCGTGACGTGGAAGAACTCCAACGCCCATACCTGCGAAAGGTAAAAATCAAATCAATCCAGTGCAAAAGGAGAGTGTGTGCTCAAGAAGAAAGGGAAAGCAAAGAGAGAGCTTATACCTCCAGGGCAAACTCAAAGCAGTACAAGGAGCTCACAGCCTTCCGGCTGTACCTATTGAGAGCAAAGTAAAGCTCTGCCAGCCCGGCTTCTCCCCAGGAGACGTCTCCAGCCATCTCCATGTCCTCCAAGGACCTCAGCAAGGCAAAGACTGCCGTCCCCTCAGCATGTCCAAAAAGGGTGCTCGAAAAAGCAAACCACAAGAAGGCCCTAGCACCGCTTCGGCGCCTATCCTCTCCTCCCCAGCCTCGTAGCTCACAATGGTCTCCACAATCTTCCCGTAGACCACGGCATACTCCATCCCCATCCCCTTTTTGGGAATAGGGGAAAATCCTAGAAGAGCCTGCAGGTCCGCGTCGCTATAGCCGTCCCGCCACTCAATGCTGCGTCCATTAAAGGACAAACCCGTGATCGCAGCGTAGTCGGAAGGCGTAACCGTAGCCTCGCCCCAGAAGAAGTGAAACGTGTGGGTCGCATCCCACCAGTGCTGCGCCAAAGCAAACATCAAGCCCTTGCTCTTAGGGAACTTGACCAATCCCCTCAAGCACTCAATGAACTCCCAAAGCCCGGTCTCAACAACAATCTGTCTCGGACTCGGCAAAGCTCCTCGGCCCGCATTCGGAAGCCGGTCCCACAAATCAACTACAGACTCCACCGATCCTCGAGTCTTCATCTTGTTCAGCTGCTCCGTAACGTAGTTGTTTCCACCCTGCAATAAAAAAAAAGAAAATGTCAAAAAAAAATTGCATTTGCATTTGCACAAAAATAAAAGAGCATACATATGCATCATGAAAATTCAAAGAAAATTCGACAGCATAACAGCATACAATGAGCATAGCCCCATTTTTCTCGCACAAAAAAGACAGTTTTCAGCAAATCCCAATCAACATTCATGAAAAAAAATCTTTCATACAAAGAGTCAACGGAAGTAAAAACTCCGTCCCATTTTCAAAAAAAAAAAGGTTCCTATGCATGCATGCATATCATTCATCATCTCAAAAAAAAAAAAAAAATCCTACATTCATACATCCTACGGAAGCAAAAACTCCGTCCCATTTTTCATAAGACATGCATACATTCATCAAAAAAAAATGCATTCCTACGGGAGTAAAAACTCCGTCCCGTTTTCATAAAATAACATGCATTCAATCAACGGGAGGAAAAATCCGTCCCACCTTTCAAAAAAAAAATCAAAAAATCATCATCTCATGTTGGCAAAATGCCAATTCTTTTCTCAAGCAAAATGCACATTTTGAGTTACTCATATACTCATTACAACATGCAAAGCATCAAAATCAAGATTCAAAGCCAAGAACATCAATCATTCAAATTTTCAAAAAAAAAAAATTTCAAAAATCACCCAAAATTCAATTTCAAGCAAGAAATCAACAAAGGGAATGAAAAGATTCGAAGTATACCATTCGGAGACTCGGATCAGAAGCCCAATGTTGCCAAGCATCGGGGTATGGCTCCTTTGCAATCGATTGCGAAAGAGTATAGTGCCTCCTCATTCGGACGAGCTCCAATCGTCTCTCCGCTACCGGGCCACGTCCTTGGCCTTGAAAAGCACCTTCCCCGTGTTCCATTGCTCAAAAAATCGAAGAAATCGGAAGATTTTTGAAGCTTTTTGGACCACAATGGCGGCTTGGGGCGTTTTCTCTCTTCCTCTCTCGTAATTTTCAAAAAACTGAATGGGGAAGAAGAAGGGCGTTGGCCCCTCATTAAGACCCTCTGACTTTCAGATCCCCTCCGCGCGGATAGGGTTGCAAGGGTCAAAATGACCCTTTTGCCCTTTAAAATTTCAGGACTCTGCATTTTAGTCCCAAACTTGACAAAGTTAACCAAAGTTAACCAAAGTCAACCCCCTTTTAAGGAAATTATTCCCCGGCAATCAAACGTAAGACCGACCTCCCCGAGAAAGATAACGGGATCCCGTATCTTTCATCAAAATCATCGACGGCAGTCAAACGTAAGACCGATTTCCCTGAGAAAGATAACGAGATCCCGTATCTTTCATCAAAATCCTCCCCGGCAGTCAAACGTAAGACCGATTTCCCTGAGAAAGATAACGAGATCTCGTATCTTTCATCAAAATCTTCCCCGGCAGTCAAACGTAAGACCGATTTCCCTGAGAAAGATAACGAGATCCCGTATCTTTCATCAAAATCTTCCCCGGCAGTCAAACGTAAGACCAATCTCCTCGAGAAAGATAACGAGATCCCGTATCTTTCATCAAAATCATCAACCGGCAGTCAAACGTAAGACCAATTTCCCCGAGAAAAATAACGAGATCCCGTATCTTTCATCAAAATCATCAACCGGCAGTAAAGCGTAAGACCGATTTCCCCGAGAAAGATAACGGAATCCCGTTTCTTTCATCAAAATTATTCCCCGGCAGTAAAACGTAAGACCGATTTCCCCGAAGAATACGTCTGATTTTTCCCCAGCAAAGGCTAACGAAATCCCCAGCAAAGTTAACGGAATCCCAGAAGCCAACGAATCTTGAGTAAAACTCGAACTACGAAAGGGCTTGATTCCCACTAGGGATACGTAGGTAGCCTATCATTAGGTCCAGCCCCTCGACCAAAACGGTCACCCTCTCCTTCGGCAGCAGACAAAGTCCACCGAAAGGCCATTTCAAATCAAGGTTCGAGGCACCTAAAATGCCATCTCCAAGGTTCAAGGCACCTAAAACGCCATCTCCAAGGTCCGAGGCACCGTAAACGCCATCTCCAAGGTCTAAGGCACCTAAAACGCCATCTCCAAGGTTCGAGGCACCTAAAACGCCACCTCCAAGGTTCGAGGCACCTAAAACGCCATCTCCAAGGTCCGAGGCACCTAAAACGCCATCATCAAGGTTCGAGGCACCTAAGACGCTATCACACACAACACTAGGAAAGCGATAAATCGCAATCATCCCCAGCAGAACGGATAGCCACCAGACCAAAAACAGTCATTCATATCCCCAGCAGAGCGGATAGCACTCCGACCGAAAATGATCATCTCTTATCCCTAGCAGAGTTTCTCTCCAGCAACCGACTGCGGAACTCGCTCATCATCTCCAGGGTCAAAGACCCGAACTACGGCCGGCTTGATTCCCACTCGGGATACGTAGGTAGCCTATCGCTAGGTTCAGCCACTCGATCACTCGATCATCCTGCCAAATATGGAGCCTTACTCTTATCGACGACCCCGCTTCCTTCGAAAGCGCCGTCGCCGAGGGGCTACTGTAAGTGCTCCAATTTGAGCTTGTTAGTATTTTCGATAGAAAATTAACGAAAGTTATAACATTTCTAACATTTCCTAACAATCCTAACTTTTCTAACAAAGTGAGGGCAAAATGGGCATTGCTATTTAAAGATAAACCTTCAAAGGAATCTCAAAAAGAAAAAGAATTAAGAAAAACCCGAAACAGTAAGTTGAAAAACATTTTCTGTTGGAATTTTTGAATTTTATTCCTTATGTCCAAAGCCTGGAGCAGCATTTAATGAACAGTGCACGCTGAAGGATCCCATCCGCGCGGATAGGTTTGTATTTTTCAGAGGGCTATAAATTGAGCCCTCTAGTCACAAAAATAAGGAGGACCAAGAACACAATTCACAGCATTTGGCGAATATACTCGAGAAAACAGTGAGAATTCTATAAGAATTGTCACCTTTTTCTCTTGAATCTTCCCAACTTTCACTCACTCAAATCAAACCCACTCACTCTTACATTCAAAGCCTTAAACACTCATATATTCAAGCCAAAGCCCCAAAATACAAAGAAGATAGGTATAACCTCCCTCTTCTTACCCTAAATCTCTCATCCATGCATGCATTTTTAAACTACAAAATGTTGTTCATTCATCTTCTTGTCTTAAGATCCAAGAAGATCACCATGGAAGTTCATCTCCATGGATGATCTACTACAAGGATCTACATTATTTTCAAAGTGTTCTTACTTTATTGCAAAGAAAACACATTTTCAAAACCCTAAAAACCATTTTCAAGCACCAAATCTCATTTTCAAAGGATAAAATTCCCCTTCCCAAGCAAATGAAGTGCTTAGTCCTAATGTACCCCAAGGATGGTTTGGTATAGTTGATTCACCACTAAAATGTCAAGTGATCACTAACCAAAACCTAGGGAAATGGGGACAAGCATGGATGCAAAAATACCCTTTAAAATCATATTTTCTCTCTTGAGAAGTTGCTGTCCAGTAGCAATTTTCTAAGACCCCAGTCCATTGTCTTAATTTTTGGACACAGATAAACTTGGAATTTGGTGTTGACTACAAAACACTTTTTGTATCCAACATCCAGATATTTCCAGAAATATTTTTACTTTATTTTTTGGGTGAGTAAAACTCCTCTTTTCAAATTTTCTTTTAGAGGCCAGTTCATCAGCTTCTGGGAACCCAGATCTCATATCTGAGATTTCCAGAAGGTTTTGACCCCTCAAATCTTCTCAAAAATGGAAAATTCCTTCGCACAAATCCTATTTAAGGTGTCTGGAACAACTTTTATTCTCTGAGTTTATTCAGATTATGAAGTTTTAAGACCCTTGAATCCATTTCAAAACCAAAGGTCCACTGCCTTTTTCATTCTGGCAGAAGTGACTCTCAACTTCAAAAGGTCTTTTGAGTACCAAATCTCAACCCAAAAATCTTCCAAAAAATCATGGGATCAGTCTAAAGTCTTAAAAAGACATCCCAATTTTTACTTTTCTGAGTTTCAACTTATTTTGGCCAAAACACACACACACACACACACAAACGATTTTCAGCTTGGAAGACTCGTTTTACGAGGCATTCCGGGTGCACACTAACGTCCTTCCCGGCGTGTAACATGACCTCCGAACCCAAATCTCTAATCTCGGGCATTTTTCAAAGTTTTGGCCCTTAAAACAAAAATGGCGTGGCGACTCTGTTCTTTTTTCGGGTTTTATTTGGTTTTTTCAAAGAAACGCAAAAAAATCGAATTTTTTCCCGCGAAATGGCGACACATCATCACACATAGGTGACGGTAGTGGTGGCGGCGGAAGGTGAAGAGATAATAGGGAATAGGGAGGCTGTTTGTGTTTGTTGAATGGAGAGAAATAGAGAGAGTGACGGACTGTGATGGCGCCGGCGACGGAGGAGGCGGAGGCTGAATGAATGAAGGAGACGGTGAGGGAAATGAGAGAGAGAGAGAGAGAACCGTGCTTTCAAAATCAAAATGAAGAGAAAGAGAGAAATGAGGAGAGAAATAGGGAGAGGGAGTAATTGTGTTTGTTTGGAATGTTTTGGACCGTTTGATCGAATATATTGAATGGTCAGATCTTGCTTTGGCCCATAATCCGCGTGAAATTTTAAAATCCAATCAAACAATGCCACATCACACGTACTTATATTTATTTCACACTATATTATACACTAACTAAAATATTTATGTCTAATATTAAGAATAATAATATTTATTATTAATAATATTTATTAAATTTTTATTTCACCGGTGAGTTAATTTAATTTAATTAAATTTTTATTCAGTGGCGGAATATTCCGTCGCTGAATTAAAAATTTAATTAAATTAAATTAACTCACCGGCGGAAATTTCCATCACTGACTTAATTTATTTTTATTAAATTTTTATTTCAGCGACGGAATAGTCCGCCGGTGAAATAAAAATTTAATTAAACTAAGTCAGTGACGGAAATTTCCGCCGGTGTTAGCATAAGATCACTGACGGAATACTATTTCCGTTGGTGTAAATCGACGGAATTTGGTCTGTCGGACCATTGCGGCGGGGTGACAGTGGGGACCACCGACGAAAATTTTCCGTCGGTGATTGACCTTTAGCGACGGAATTCATACTCTAGCAGCGGAAAATTCCGCTGCTAAAACACTTTTTTCTGGTAGTGATAGTGTTGCTTCAAATTTGAAATAACACTATTCACTCCCTTTATTTTTTAACTCCTTTCATTTTTTAAGGACGAAATTAAGTTCATTGGAGAAGTGAATAGTGTAAAATTTTAAAAAACAAAGCCAAAAATGAAGTTAATTCGAAATGCTCTCAGTGTTAATAGAAAAGTAGAGAACAGTGAACATTTAATTGAAAGTGATATTATTTTGTGGAAGGACTGAGTATGGCTATTTCTTCTTGCAAAAGACAACTCCATTAGGATCCACACCAAAAAAATATATAAAATTTTGCTTAAATTATTGGATATATACTTAATCCAGCAACTTGTAACTATTTAATAAGGAGTCACTTAGTCTTAACCTTGACTAGTGTATCACCCGTGCGATGCACGGCGATATATATATTCTTTTATTTAAGCAACAAAAATAATCATTAAACATAAATTCAACAGTACGCATTAAAATGTAAACTGATGGGAAGGCATACAAACTAATTTTTTTGAAAAACCTTCTTAAACACAACATTCGTAGTATTGTTCCTGGAAAAACTCCCTTATGACGGATCACATATCAAATATGATGACCATTTGGAGGGGTGACTTTGGACAAAGTAACATATAGTTGACCATGACTGAAAACAGGTTTCTTCGACATAAGATTGACAGTAGACAGAGATTGTCCCTGACTGTTGTTTATGGACATGGCGTAAGAGACCATCAAAGGGAATTGGTGGAGCTCAAATTTGAAAGGAATCCTAGAGTCTGATGGAGTGAGTGACATTCAAGGATTTAAGACTTTTTTTTTCCAATGGATGAGATAGATGATAAAATCTCACCCTCTAATACATGATTCCACAATCGAGTAATAAGCAACCTAGTTTCGTTACAGAGTACTTGACTCGGGTCGAAATTTCGCAGCAACATAACGGGAACACCAACTTTCAATGACAATATATGCTCAGGTAGCCCAGATGCGGAAATACTATTCAAGAACTCTATAGTGTGAACATCATTCATAAAACCACTAATTTGATCTGAACCATTACTGGTATCTGAGCTGAAAGAAGTCCTCCCTTCAGTGGTGGAAGTGAGACCATATAATTTTTTACCAATTGAACTACATCCAACGTCGGAGCCAAAATAGCCCTACCCTCATAGTATGACTTGTCGAAGGTACGACAATGAAGATCTGGATATACCCTATGAACCATTTCGGCAATTGGATCATTATCTCCATCGACTAAAAACATATCTGGAATATCAATTAACACAACACCATCGTTCGGTTCATTCACCGTTTCATCTCCTATATTCGCAATCCATCCTTTGTACTCGTGCATTAAAGTAGAATCAACCGTCAGATTTGAAACCTTGAGACGCATATTTGTTGTCAAGCATAAAACGGTTCAATGAGACCACAAATGGGATGAGTTAATAGTCGAATGTACAATATCTTGCCTACTGCCTTTTGGGATCACCGGTAAGATTTGACGGAAATCTCCACCAAAAAGCACAGTGTTTCCACCAGATGGTTTTACTTCTACTCGGACCAATACTCTTCAAGATATATTTCATGTTTCTATCCAAAGCTTCAAAACAATGGCTATGCATCATGAGTGCTTCATCCCAAATAATCATCTTGCATCTCAATATCAACGCAGCAAGTAGACTCCCTAACTTTATGAAGTCTATAGTATATGAAAAAGTAATTTTTGGATATAAAAAATCCAATATACGTAAAGATGATTTTCGGAAATTGGGAAAAATATATGGAAATAATGTTGCCTTAGTAAAAAATTAAAATGATTGAAGAATAAAAAGAAGTTATTGATAATCTCATTTTTTGTATATGGTGATTATTACTTTTATTAAATAAGCATGGGTGATAAATGGTTGCATTAATCAAAACAAATGATGAAAAAATAATATCATTTATTTTACTAAAAAAATAAAATGTTTATATATTTTAATAAAAATGATGGAAAAAAAATTTGAGGAACGGAGAAAATAAATATTTGAGGATCAATGAGGAGAGAGAGTTTTCTAAATATGAGAAAAATTATTGATATTTTTTTGTTTTTGGGTGATTCTTTTATTTTGGGGAATGAAATTCATTTTTTCTTTAATTTGGTGAGTTAAATGTGTCACTTTAAGTATCCAATTTACTCATTCTTATTTATAGTTTTATAGTTTTCATTCCGCTTACAAAAGAAAAGTTTGAGTTCTATCATAACCCCTTTTATCACTTCTAAGTCATTTGCGGATTTTGGGGAGGAATTTAGGGAGATAGTGGAAGGTAGATGTGGGTAAAAAGGGAGTTTTACTTTTACTTAAAAAAACGTACAAAGTTTGCTACAATAGAAGTTGACATCAATTTTTAAAGAGTAAATATCGCCATTTCCTTTCTCTTTAAAAAAAAAATGCAAATTTTTTTTTAATGTGAAGTGATTCTACTTCTTAGTTTTTTTTTTTTTTTTTTTTTTTTTTTTTTTTTGAGGGGGGGGGTTAAATTTTTAATTTTTTTTTTGAAGAAAATGGCACAACCATAAATTTTATTAATAGAAAACGCAATAGTTGGCTATAAGGAATAAGTTTTTTCTTTTAAACCATGAGGAATAATTTAATCAGTAAATTATGAAATATAATATATGCAAATCAATTTGAAATACCGTAGATGGAAAGCATCTTCAATTCAATCAGCTTTACGTTTACGATACAGAAAATGAAATATCAAATTCGATGATACTTTTCAAGTTCGAAAGAAGGCAATTTCCAATAATTGTTTCATATGCAATGTCCTTAAATAAAAGTCAAGGGCAATTTTTGTTTAATGTTGGTGTCATGTTAAAGAAACATGTTTTCTCTCATGGTCAATTATATGTTGCGCTGTCTGACTTACTAATCTGAATGGCTTACATATTAGATGGGTAGTGTGTAGTGATCGAGGGCATGTTCGTATCACTACTAACGTTATTTTTAAGAAAGTATTTCAGAATGTATAATGTATACAGGATTTATATATCTATTAAATATTTAGTTGAAAAATTCTTTTTTTTTTCTTCTTGATCATTATTTTTGTGTAAACTTATATATCTATTATATATTTTGATATTGCTTATACAATGATCAAATCACACTTAATATATTTCCTTATTTAGGAACATAACTTTTATGTCAAAATAAACGAATAAAATGGTTACATTAATTATAGAAGGGAGGAGGAAGTACATATTAATTTTTTATCGAAAAATAACTCTTCAAAATGAAAAAAAAAATAATTATTCGATTTCATATAAACAAATTAGAAACAATCTCCCACCCTAAAATTCAAATATTCAAACTCAATAACTCCTATTAGTGTCTAATACTTTATATTTACTTTGTAAATATAGGGCTCGTTTGGTTGCTGGATAAGGATTATCAATATTATTAATGAGGAAATTATTATGGAAGGGATTAATAATGCTTCCCTGAGATCAGTATAATTAGTGAGGGAATTAAGACCTAATTCCAATAAATCATCTTAATTATTCAGATGCCTAATTTACAACCAAACGCCCTCTTAATAAACCTTATTAATCCTGATTAATGTTATCCCAACTTAAACCTCCTAATCTAACGACCCCATAAAATATTAACAATTCCGATCGCAGGCAAGCAAGACATGGTTATCAATCCCCTCACTTTATTTTCTTCTATAGTTCACATAATCACATTTATTACCCCGACCTCAAAGATTGATTTGATAAAAACAATTTCAAAATTAGTTGCAGGTCAACATTAGAATTCAATTTTTCACAACCTATTCACACTCTAATTAAGTTACTTTGAAGCAATATTATTTTAATCCACATTAATATTTATAGAAAATGTTACTATTATCAAATACTACATCTTTTATTATTTATTGGTTTTTTAAATATCATAAAATTTTAGGGAAATTTTAGTTAAAAACATCGAATTATATAGGATAAACGATGTAAAAATAATGTAGGAACGATTTATTAAAAATGTAACAAATATCTTATGACAATTTTTTTGCGGAAAAAATATTTATTTTGAAATGGACAAAGTAGTAATACATTTAGCGGTTTCAACATCAAATTATTTTATGTCAACATCAAATTATTTTAAATATAGGTCATAGTGTAGTATTTTTATAGATAATCCTCATGACTCAAAAAATCATTAAGTAATATAAGTAATATGTACTTCATCCATAAATTACGATTATCATGATCACAACCACTAATCTAATTTACATCCTTAATTTTCGTAACAATCCAGATTCCATTGAATATAGTATAAAATCTACATGACATTTTTCTAAAATTACTCATGTACGACCCTTCAATCCGTCATCCGTCCATAAAAAAACATCTCATATTGTTTCTCATCTCATCTTCATTATTTTTTCCTTTCATCTTGTATCAATATTTTTTTTTACTTTAAAGGTGAGGTCGAACTTAAATTTTAATTAAAAATATCATCAATTTTAATCAAAGAAAAGTATTAAATACTTTATTTGTGTTGGAGTTGAATTTGCACTCCTTTTCCTTCCTAGGGAACTTCAAAATTTGAAATAGACATTTACTAAGAGGATTGACAATTATATTTTCACTAAATTGAAAATCGAAAATGAAGGAATATAAATATAATTAATGAGTTGTCATCCAAAACCCTTTCACTCTCACATATACTCATCAGTCCTTTTCTCTTCGTTCTTCCTTTTCCCTCACCCCACCCGTCATCCCAAGCAGCCTCCTCCCCACCACTGAGCCGCCAATCGCCATGATGCCACCTCGCAAGAAGTGGCCTCCTGCCGATGCTCCATCACTTGCTACTGCCAAATCGTCTCCACCACATCCCCCATCCAACTCGTCTCTGCACCTCACCAATCCCTTCCTCTTCTAGGGTCGCGCCTCCCCACTTCTTCCCTTCTTGTTGCAGATCCAGTTGCCACCGATCCATTGCTTCCTCTCCTTTCTCATTCCACCTCCATTTCTTCTCCAAAAATCATCCCTGCAAATTTAGAATAAGGCCATAAATGGAAAATACATATTCAAATCGTCACTAGAGAGAAACTCTTTCTTCTAGGGCGACGCTAGGGTTTGCTGCCGTTCTTGGCTTCAGACCTGATGGCCTCGTCTTCCCCAGGCCATATGCCTCCACCAATGAATTCTGGCTCCTCTGATCTTGCGCCTACTACATCAAATCCCAATCCGACTATTTCACAGCCGCCAACAACCCCTACAAAGGCAAAATCCTTTGCTTCATTCTTTAAAGATCCGCATATTACATCTACTCCGCCTCTACAATTGGTTCCAATGTCATTGCACAAAGGTGAGCCGGCCCTTAAATTTTCTAAAGACATGATCAATTCATTGGCGCAGCCTTTCAAGTATACTCTTATCGGTAAGTTCTCTCATGGCCGTCCCAATATGGATATTACTAGAAAATATTTTTTAAACTTTGGGCTTAAGGCTGAATTTACTTTGGGTCATGTGGATTCAAAACATATATTGATTAGAGTGATTCATGAAGGTGATTTTAATCTCCTTTGGTCCAAAGAAGTTTGGTAGCTAGGTCGATTTCCGATGCGTGTATTTCGATGGACGCCGTCTTGGCATCCTGAAAAGGAGTCCTCGTTATTTCCCGCGTGGGTTAGTTTACCTGGGCTTCCAATCCACATGTTTAATAAAGTCAGCCTGTTTTCCATTGCTCAAATCTTTGGCATACCACTTGCTATCGATCAAGCTACGGTCGATTTGTCTAGTCCGAGTACTGCCAGAGTACTAGTTCAAGTCGATCTCTCGAAGAAGCTCCCTTCTAGAGTTTTTATTGATTATGGGGATGAGTTTTCTAGTTTTTATCAAGCCCTTGAGTTTCATAATCTGCCTTACTAGTGTAAGCATTGTTATAAGTTGGGACATGATATCTCATCTTGTTATTACTTACATCCCAAAAATCATGAGGTTAAACAAGGAACGACACAATCAAAGATTGTTGCAGCATGGTACAGAATAAGGACAAGGTTAAACAAGTGTATGTGGCAAAAAAGACCAATGACTCGGTTGATCCCCAAGTTTCTATGGTGCAGACAGAAAACAATGGGGTTGGTAATCTTGATATTCCTGCTAAAGTGTCTACTGCTGTGTGTGAAGACAATAATGAAGTAATTTTCTAAGATGTTGTTGCGTCTAAGCCAAAAGATATAGATACCCATAATGAGACGTTTGACACTCAAGGTGAAGAATTAGTAGGCTTGGATGACACAGCTATTGTTGATATAAATACAGGCAATGAAACTCTGGTAGCTACTGCTATGCTTGGAGCACAGATGGGGGCTTTGGCCATTCAAAATTTGTCTATTGCCTCACCATCCATCCCTATGACGGCTCCTGCTTTGGATAGAGAAGCACTAAATCTTGTTCGGGAAAAGGTTAGACAAATTCAAGCTTCATCAGCTCCTAACTTACGTCCCTCTACTGCTCGTACGCCAAATCCTAAATACTTTAATCCCGAATTTATAAACCCAAAAAACCTAAAAGAAGCTCTCACTCTTCGGAGAAAAATGTGATTCTGAATCGAAAGGCAGTCTTTCTGCTACTTCTCCTTCGGCATATCAAGAAGCTCACACTTATGGGGGTATAGTTGGAGGAGTTCATGTTGATCCGTGGGCTCCAATGGTTGACTGCGATAATTTTGAAGATTATTACGATGAAGAAGATGGCTTACAAAAGGTTAAAGGGAAACGAGGAAAATCTGGATCGAAAGCTAAATCAAAAAATCTCAAGCCTAAAAGGCCTTGGATTAATAAAAGGCAATTTTGTTGACCTTTTATTTTTATTATTTTTATTTTTTCTATGGTTTTTCCTATTATTTATTCTTTTTCTTTTGTGATGGTTCTGGCTTAGTCTTCCATCACCTCTTTGTACCTTTTAATTTTTAATAAAATATAGTGGGCATTGCCCTTTTCGCTAAAAAAAAAAAAAACATATTCAAATCGTCACATACACACAATACATATCCGGTTGCCATCGATCCAATGTTACTTTTAGATGGTCAAGTGTGTGTACAACACGTTACATTCACACATACACGTGTAATTAATACACACAACCATGAAAGATGGGTGTGCTGAAGTGCTTAGAGTAGACGTGAGTAACTCATGAAAGAAGTATAGCTAGAACTCACCTTAAACCCCACATTAAGCTACAATGACACACTTTGCCAAATTAATAGCAAGCCCAATTGTGCTCTCAAATATCTGAAGAATCGCTAAAGCAATCTTGAAATTTCAGACACTCTACTAGAGACACAAATCATATTGTTAGCAAAGTGAAGATAGGAAAACATGACAGTGTCCTTAACGATCTTACACGCCTATTACCCAAAATCCTCCTCCCACACAACAACCTACTCAAGATATCAGCCATAATATTGAATATAAAAGGCTTTTGATGATCTCCCTGATCACCCCATAAATAGAAAATAGTAGTCTTTATAACCCATGGATGGGAATTTGTAAAGAGACTCTGCAATGGACCATCCCAAGCATGAAAATTTAAAAAATCAGTTGGTTTTTCCTTAATTTTTAAATCATAGATTAATTCATTTTACTAATATAACCAAATACTCCCTAAATCCCTAAATGACTGTCTCTGGATAAATACGCAATCCAATCAACAACAAGATTTAGGAGCAATAAATTGAATGACGATCAGCACACATATAATATCAAATGAAATAATTACACTTCCACAAAAAATTAAACCTAATTTTTAGATTGACAGAGTAATACAGAATGATCAGTACACATATAATAGCAAATGAAAGAGAGCAGCGAGTTGGACTCCGAGTCGAGACCTTGGTAGTTGTTTGTGCCGCTGAGATCTTCTGACACAAACCCCATAGACATGGCAAATGAGAGAAGAGAGAAGCGAGAGAGAGAGAGAGAGAGAGAGAGAGAGAGAGAGAGGCTCCATAGAAGAAGAGAGAGAGGGGCGATGACCATGGCAGAAGAGAGGAGGAGGCGACGAAGGTGTTGTTGCAGCAAAGGCGGGGAGGAGGGAGCGGTGCTAGAGAGGGAGTAGAGAGAGATCGAGAAGAAAGCATGTATAATGGAATACGAAAGGACTCAGAATTATTATTTCGTATGATTTTTTTCTGTTTATTAGGGGTATTTTTTGGTTTATATATGAATATCTAAGGGGGTGTACGAAATAACTGATATTGAGGGAATGAACCTGGTCTTTATTTTGTTCAAGTGCTTGTTTAAGCGGAAAAAAGTGGGTGTGCTGAAGTGCTTTGCACTTCAGCTTTTATTTAGTTATAGATAATAGTTATTATATAGGTTAACTATTACTATTATTAACTAGTGAGTAACCCATCGAAATTCGACGGGCATAGTTAGGCTTATTATTACTTGTTGCCATAATCTGTAATTTCATTTAAATTTGACACAATAATTTTGGGACGGAGGGAGTATCCTGTACACATAGAAAATTACTTTACTACATTCAGAATAACTCAATTTAGCCTATATGTGTTGGGATGACCAAACATATTTTGGTCACATATATTTATTTCTATTATAAAAAAAATGTGTGTAAACTTGCTCACCGATTTTTTAAGAGATGGAGAAGATATAAAAATTTCTGAATGCACAATCAAGATACATCAAGGAAGCACGACTCAAGACCTTATGAAGAATTTCAGATAATACTCAAGTTGTGACTATTACAAATCTGTTATGCATACCCATGGTTCATAAATGTGTCAAAATCATACCAACATTTCAAGTTTCAACCACTTGACAACCATTTATCAAAATAAAATATTATCTGCTCCCTTAAATATAGTTATCAAAGCTTTAGCCATCAAGCAAAATGTTATAATTTCTGTTGTGAGTCATTTTCTGATTAGGAAAGATTATGAAAATAAATAAGTCATGGCATCCATATGTAACACTGGAATGGAAATAAATAAACTTGATAGTTTTAATCAGATTATTAATCATAGATCCCAAAGAACCAAATGAAATAACAAAATACCAAAGAAAATATTTGTTAACCATCTCCCTCACTCTACACACGATAATGTCACCTTGGGAAAATGAATTATAAATAATTTTTTTTTTAAAAAAATGTGGATTTGAATAAAATATTAATCGATCCAGTTTTGAAGAGTTACGTTTCCTTATTTACTAATTGCATCCCGTTTTATGAAAATTCAATTGATTTCAAAATTCAAATGTTGATTGAGTATAAATCGGAATAATTTAATGTATAAATATTTATCTTATAAACATTAACCTTTTATAAAATGAAAAATCTTTGAAACTAAGGCCAATGGGAGAATTACATAATGCCAATTCATAAGAGTGTCATGGCTTAATGTGAGGGTTCTAAATGTTTGTATTTTAATATATTATATAGATAGATGGATCATTATAGTACTACTTCTTTCATCACAAAAATAATTATAAATAAATTATTTAAAAATAATAATATTTATTTTTGGACCGTTATTCTTTGATTATATTTTTAAATTCTTATTTATAAGACTCTTGCATGTATATAGATCATTACATTAATATTTCTTTCGTCCCAAAATAAAAATAATTGATCAATTTTTTTTTCTTAAACTAAAAAAAAAGTATTAATTTATTAGACTATATTATTGTAACTATTTCTAATATACACCAAATATTTCAATTTATAAAATAAATTTGTATGTATATGGATCATAATTATAGTACTACTTCTTCTGTCTCAAAATGAATTATAAATAAAAATTTTAAAAACAAAAAATGTGCATTTGAATAAAATATTAATCAATCCAGTTTTGTAGAGTTACATTTCCTTATTAATTAATTGCTTTCCCATTTTCTGAAAATTCAAAGTTTGATTTCAAAATTCAAATGTTGATTGAGCTTAAATCGGAATAATTTACTGTATAAATATTAATCTTATAAACATTAACCTTTTATTAAATGAAAAATCTTTGAAACTAAGACCAATGGGAGAATTACATAATGCCATGTCATAATAGTGACATGGCTTAATGTGAGGGCTCTAAATGTTTGTCTTTTAATATATTATATAGATTGATGGATTATTATAGTACTACTTCTTTCATCTCAAAAATAATTTTAAATAAATTATTTTAAAAAAAATAATATTTATTTTTGGACCGTTACTCTTTGATTATATTTTTAAATTCCTATTTATAAGACTCTTGCATGTATATAGATCATTACATTAATATTTCTTTCGTCCCAAAATAAAAATAATTGATCAATTTTTATTTTGCTTAAAATAAAAAAAGTATTCATTTATTTTACTATATTATTGTAACTATTTCAATTTATGTACCAAATATTTCAATTTATAAAATAAATTTATATGTATATGGATCATAATTATAGTACTACTTCTCCTGTCTCAAAATGTATTATAAATAAAAATTTTAAAAAAAATTGCATTTTTGAATAAAATATTAATCGATCCAGTTTTGAAGAGTTACATTTTCTTATTTATTAATTGCTTTCCCATTTTCTGAAAATTCAAAGTTTGATTTCAAAATTCAAATGTTGATTGAGCTTAAATCAGGATAATTTACTATTTAAATATTTACCTTATAAACATTAACCTTTTTTTAAATGAAAAATTAATTTATTAAATGAAAAATCTTTGAAACTAATACCGATGGGAGAATTACATAATGCCGTGTCATAATAGTGACATGGCTTAATGTGAGGGCTCTAAATATTTGTTTTTTAATATATTATATAGATAGATAGATCATTATAGTACTACTTCTTTCATCTAAAAAATAATTAAAATAAATTATTTAAAAAAAATAACATTTATTTTGGACCGTTACTCTTTGATTATATTTTTAAATTTCTATTGATAAAACTCTTGCATGTATATAGATCATTACATTAATATTTCTTTCGTCCCAAAATAAAAATAATTGATCAATTTTTATTTTGCTTAAAATAAACAAAAAAGTATTCATTTATTAGACTATATTATTGTAAGTATTACTAATTTATATACCAAAGATTTCAATTTATAAAATAAATTTGTGTGTATATGGATCATAATTATAGTACTACTTCTTCTCTCTCAAAATGAATTATAAATAAAAATTTTAAAAACAAAAAATGTGCATTTTAATAAAATATTAATCGATCCAGTTTTGAAGAGTTATATTTCCGTATTTACTAATTGCTTTCCCGTTTTCTGAAAATGGAAAACTTGATTTCAAAATTCAAATGTTGATTGAGCTTAAATCGGGATAATTTACTGTATAAATATTTACCTTATAAACATTAATGTTTTATTACATGAAAAATTAATTTATTAAATGAAAAATCTTTGAAACTAAGACCGATGGGAGAATTACATAATGCCGTATCAAAATAGTGACATGGCTTAATGTGAGGGCTCTAAATGTTTGTCTTTTAATATATTATATAGATAGATAGATCATTATTGTTAGGTCCCAAATGGTAGGAATCAGGCTAGAGGGGGGGGGGGTGAATAGCCTGATTAAAAACTTTTTACTAAAAACTCATTTGATCATTGAAAAACATTAAGATGAGCTTGCTAACCAGTTGAGAAATATTTAAGCAGCGGAATGTCGGTTAGAGGGACACATCAAACATAAGTTAAATTTTCATGCAACCTGGACAAGTCATATTTCCAAGTAGGACAAACATGTTGAGCAGTAAGTAGAATCAATAGGTTGTGACCAGTTGAGAGAATATCAACCAGTTACAAATACACAATAAATAAACAAACACACAAAAGAATGACACGTTGTTTGAAGAGGTTCACAGTGTTAAATAACTGCTACGTCCTCTACCAAGTTTGGTCAGAACTTGGATTTGTGAAAGTGCACTGCTATTAATGGTTCTTACCTATTACAAGTTGCAAGCTAATGATTGAAGGCTGCGAAACTAAAGATGACCACTAACGGATCGTGCTACAATAAAGACCTGGTGTTTTCTAGAGATGTGCTCACAAGTTGAGCTGATTTCTCTAGGGTGTTGTGTGTGAATCAATCAATGTGTTCCATGAGTAATCTAATAAGGGAACACTACAGTATTGATTGAGGTGCTCAGTGTTTAAGTCCTACAGAGATGTCTAGTGGTAGAAGGGACTTGTATTGAATGCCTTGAACTATGAAATTTGCAGGTTGGTAGTTCAAAGCAACTCACTCTCAAGAATCATAAATGCACCAACCTTCTTCAATGCTCCAGGGAAGCTATTTATAGTGAACTTCAAATGAAGGATCCGTTGTCTTTGAAGAGGTTGCAATGATGACTTGATCAGGCATGCCTTTGAATTGAAGAATCTTTGCATTTAATGCCTGAGATAGGAGAGAGAAGATTTTCCTTGAGAGGTTGGATGGATGTGAGTACTGGTTATTTTGACAATCCATTTTGAGCTTCTGACAGCCGCAGGAATGTTACTTCAGCGTCCATTCAGTATGCTTGCTTTACCAACTTTAGCTAAAGTAGATTGCTGGGTAGTTGGGAGCAATAAATGCTTCGGTTAGGCTAAGCTGATGGAAGCTTGTCGAGAAAGCCTTAATCGGCAAGAGAGGAGACATAACCTGTGAAGGTTACATCAGCTAGGTAGGGGCAACCGGTTAGGTAGGCACACCGGTTGAGTGATCAATCGGTTAGGCAACTATACCAAGTAACTCACAGATAAATCAAAGGGGTAAATCTTCAGGTCTTCAAGTCTTCAAAGCCTTGAGAAAATTACATGATTTAAAACACTGGCACTAGCACTAAGGGGACCTATCATACATAGAAAAATTCTATTTAGTCTAATTAAAATTAGGGGTCCACATTAATGCTTGTTGTGATTGGGATTAAGCAATTCTAAACTTAATCATATATTTGACTAACAATCTCCTCCTAATTGCTTAAGTCCAATCACCCTAGGTTAGCATCATCTTGACTTAGTAAAAGAATGACTAAGATTTTATCTTTTAGATATGTCATTCCCTAAGTCAAGTAACAACTTAGATGTAATCTAAGAAAGCTTACAAATAATTTGAAAGCTTAAAACTAAAATAAATTAAGGTAAAAGAATTTTGAATGAGTAAACCTGCAAAATGAAACAGTTAGAACAGTTTGATCATTCAAAAATCAATTAAAAGAAAATAAGGAAAAACAAATCATTCACAACAGTAAAGGTTTGAGTTCAAAGAAATCTCATTGATTAAGCTGCAACCGGTTTGAGAAAAGATGGAAATACATGTTCATCATCGGTTACATTCTTAGATAGGAGCAGCAGGATCATCGGTTGGGGGTAAGTCCCTGGGGTCTTCAGGTGGAGTAGCCGATGGACTGACCGGTTGAGGACGAGATCTCTTTGCAGATTTCTTAGCTTCCTTCTCTTCTCTTTTTCTTTTCTTCCTAGCTGACTTCTCAGCCTCCCGGTCGGCTAACATCTTCTTGAGGACCACATTTTTAGACTTCAGTTTGATCCTTTCGGTGTTGGTCTTTCTGAACAATGAGGCTTGATCGGTTAGCTTCTGATTCAACTTCTTGATTTCCTCGGTTGCAAGTTTCAGATCAGCTTGGGCGTCCTTAGCAGTGTTTAGAAGCTCTTTATTCAATTGGGACAAGGCACCGAGCTGAGTGGAGAGTTCATTGATTTTGGCATCCTTGTCAAGAAGATCAACTACATAATTGGCTAAATCCTTTGCATATCTGTGTTCCATTATGTCTAACCTCTTCTCTTCTTCCTCCTGATTGGACTTAACCATGCTCGCAACCAGGGCATCATACAGTTCACAGAGATCACGAACAACAACGGGTCGGTTGAGTTCTTCTTCAGGGACTGGTTGGGGAGCATCGGGTGAAGGATCAGCATCGGCAACAGCATCACTGTCAGTAGAGGAGTCAACGGTTGATGAGCTGACTGAGATAGCTGGAGGACCGGTTGGATGAGCAGCAACAATTAAGGCTTGAACCGGTAGAGGAGTGAATACTTGGATGGCAAGGGACTGATTTGGTGGAGAAGTAGAGGGACCAGTTGAGTGATCGCTAGGAAGCTTCTCGATTAGATGAGCAGAGAAGGGAATTGAGCGACCGGTAAGAGATGGAGTTGGAGAATCGGTAGAGACATCGGTTGGAGGATCGGTTAAGGGACTAACTGGAGCTGGACCGATCCTGGTGACTTGACCGGTAGGAGAAAAATTAATCTCTTCATCTACTGATTCAGAGGAAGCAATAGAGGGGCTTTGCACTAGAAATTCATTGGGATCAGAAGAGACAACCACATCGGTTTCAAGGCTGAGTGCAATGGCAGTTTGAATATCATAGGCTTCCTCAAAAGTAGAAGTAACCAAGTCAGCAGCAACAGAGGCCAACGGTAAGGCAGCTTGCCTTAACCGAATCAAAGGAATGACCCTTAGAGCAAGGAGAAGAAGGGAAGCTTGTCTGATGTTGCTCCAAGGCTGAGGATTGCCATTCCTCATAATTGACAGTCTGGTCACATTCGGCATCAACCCAACTCTGTGAGTAACATCATAAGTCCATCTCAAAATCCTTAATTCCAGGACTTGAGAGATTCTTTTGTTGATCGAGAGAAATTTCATGAAAAGATTGGCGGTTGAGAAGGTGCACTCAATCGGTTTGGGAGCTGTTTGAGCAATCTCTCCTTGAATTCTAATGTGACGAAGCCTTTGGGATTTGGACGGAGAGAACATCGGTTTTTGCTTGGTGGGGAAGTTGGTGACTAACTGTTGATCGGTTTTGGAAGGCTTGACCGATTGACCCTTGGGCGGAGGAAACCTTTTGCAAAGCTTAAGTGCAACAAGCTTTTGATTTTTGGAACTGGTTTCCCCGGGGCCAACAGTTCTGGATAGGTAGAAAGGAATATTGACATCTTTCCCTTTCAACTTTTGGAGCTCTTGGGAAAATGGAGGAGGATCAGAAACAAGCTTGTACTCGGCACGGCTAGAGATCTTTTCGTGAATGCCAAAGAGAGGAATACCATGAGATGTTCGAGGAATGGAGGATTTAGAGGTATAGTAATTCAAGGGAGAAAACACATCTTTCTGATAGAGGCAAGGATCAGCATAAATCGGTGGGATAGCAGGATCCATTATATTAAACTCATCATCATCATCAAAAATTTCCTCCACCTCAAAGAAATCAGATTCATCATCAGGAATTGTGGAAGTGGGAGGCACAGACTGAATCTCCTCCTCAACCCTTGTAGGACTGGAAAGCATTGATTGAATTTCCCTCACTTGGCTGTCTAGAAGAGAGGCTTGAAGAGCTTGAGCAGTAGCCATAGCATCGGCTCGGGCAAGCAATCGGTTTTGCTCAACCTCAAATAGGCTAGCAGCTACAGCCTGTTGCATTAGAACATTATCGGCATCAATCGGTTGTGATACTCCAACCGGTTCAGTAGATACATCGGTTGGAGGGATTGAGACCGGTGGAGATATCATCGGTTGAGTAGAGGCCGGTTTGTCAGCAATGCCTCCTCCCAATGAGGTAACCGGTGATGTGTCGATAAGACCTCCTCCTAGACTTCTAACCGTTGCCATCGGTTCAGGAGTGGTAAACACATGATCAACACTCTCCATTCGGTTAGACTCATCACCACCATTAGAACTAGAGTCAGAACTAGAACTAGACTTAGCAATCTCCTCGGATTTTTCTTTTTCTTCCTCTTCCCCTTCATCATCAAACAAGGCATCAATTTCAGCATCGGTAACAGTAGGCCACTTGGTTTTGTTAGACTGAACCGATGAGAAGAAATCGGCAAGAGAGATATTTCCAGCAGCCTTAAGCTCATTATCCATGTCCAACAGGTTGTCCAACAAATCCATCACATTCCTGATCAATTGATTTTTCCTTGGGCCAAGACATACCGGTTCAGATTCGAAGTTTGGGAGAGAATCAAATTCCATCTCATATCTCCCAGACTGATAATAGTCAGTCTCAATCAAAGTGTCTTCAACTCCATATAGAATGGCAAAGTCTGCCCATACTGCTTGGACCATCATGTCCTGCCTCATTCTATCTTGAGCCAAGTAGACGGCATTCCACTTGAGAGGAAGCTGTTCAAAGAACTTGTTATATTTTCTGATGAGACTGAGCTGAGATAAAGAAAGATCATAGTCTCTGAGATGGCACGGTCTACTGAAGTACACACCCTTCTCTTCATGTCGGTTCCCAAAGTCAATATAATCTTGAATGTTACCAACCGGTACGGAAGACTTGTTGATTTCATGAAACTGGAGCAACTTCCGAATAAATGGTGGCAAGTGATCAATGGGGTATACCCAACTTGGTGAGGGAGCAGACTGAGGGTTGAAGGACCAAGGGTTGTTGTGGAAAATATGGAAAGTGGGATTCCTGATCGGTTGGCATCTCCGGTAAGTGGGATTGGAAGCATGACCGGTGATAGGAATGTCATCGGTCAAGGTATCATGGCCAAGCAACCGGTTGGGGATGAAAGGTATGAAAGAGGAATTGTCAGCTTCAATTCTTTTCCTTCTATCAGCGTTTTCTTTGGCGATTTGGAAAGGATTTTTTGGAATAGGTTTAGATTTTGAGGAGGTTGGAGGAGTAGGAGGTTTGGATGATTTTCTTGCTGTCTTTTTGGGTCGAATAACGGTAGAGAGAGGTTCATTGTCACCATCATCATGTTCTGGAGATTTTCTTTTGGCCGGTGAGGGGATCGGTTGAGCAGGCTTAGGTTGATCAGAAACCGGTTTGGGAGCTTCGGTTGACTTCTTCTTCTTCGGTTGAGAGGTTTTCTTCTTGGCCGGTTGGACTTGACTTGGAGGAGCAATAGCAGCCGTAGGTTTAGCTTCTCTGAGAATCCTTGCTTGATCAGCCTTGTCAAATGCTTTGACGAATGGCTTAGGAACAGATGGCTGATTACCAAAAATAGCAAAGATTGAAGGGATTCTCATAAGAATTCTACTCATTAGAAGATAGTGAATGGGCTTTGCCTTGTTTGATCTGGACAAAGGCTTCTCCTTCTGAAACTTCTTGAAGGCAATTAGAATGACTCGGTAGATGAAGGAGCACCAATTGAACTTTCTTTGAAGCATAACAGCTCCAATGGCTTCCCATTGTATCATAGTGATACAATGATGGGAACCAGACCGACAAATCACACATCGGTCAATTACTTCAGCTAAAGCGTAGTGAACATCATCCAGATCGGCTTTCTTATTTCCTTCACCGGTCACAAATGGATCGGTTCCACAAACACTAGCCCATGCTAACTCCATGTCTTTCGAGGTAACAGAAGATGAACCGGTTGAGGGAACGGTAGGGAAAGCTTCGGAAATGGAGGTAGGAGAGAAATCAACAAACACCACCAACGGTTGAAGAGATGTGGACACAACACCGGCTTCGTATTTTCATCCACTTCACCATTGTTGAAGAACTCATTCACCAGCTCAAACATTATGTCATCATTTCCTTCGGGCATCAAGAACGGCAACAGACCGGCAGCAGTTAGCATAGCTTGAAGAAGCTTTCCTTCTTCAGATTCGAAGAAGCTTGGAAGAATGTGACCTCCGAAGATGTCTTTCTTGGTTGGTTTGGGAGCCATCTGTCAAAAGAGTTAAAAATCAAAAACATTCTAAGTTAGAACACATTTCAAAAGAAAAAATAGACGTGAGTTTAGATTTTGAAAAGAGTTCGTGTTCTTCAAGTTGAAAGAATTTAGGGATTATAGAAACCTTTACCGTAAAGGATTTAAAGTTTGAAGAACAAAGGAAGAATGAAGTTTGATTGCTTTTGAATGCTCGAAGCTTTTGCAGAGGACAAGAGAATCGGAAAGTTTAAATGAAAGGTTGATTTTCCTTATATAGTAGAGAGAGAGGGAAGATGGAGGGTTTTTGAAATTTTAAAAACGTTTCAACCGCATGGCAATGTATATTTAAAAGGATATTGAACACGATTTTAAATATGAGGGCTCAAAAATAGGTACGTGTGTGCAAATGCTTAAACCATAATGTAATAATGACAAAAAGATAACCTTTTGATAAATTGGAATGATACAAAAGTTACCTTTTTGGTCACAAAATTTTAAATTTGACCAACAATCAAGTACAAAAGGACGGTAGTGGGAAGGAGTAGGAAAACCTTTTTAAATGTGTCGAGATAGGTGAAGCGGTGAGCGGCCGATGTGATTGATGTGACCGACGGTAAGGGACGCGCCGGTTAAAACGGATCGTGAATAGTAATCCGGCCGTAGTTCGTCGGTTAGGTAATGAGCGATCGGTTAGGCTTTCTTATGACTTCACCGCTGAGGCTCGACCGATCAAAGAGTGATCTGCTAGGACGATGATCGGTCAGTGGTAAGAGTTTGACCGGTTAGAAGAGAGAGAGCTTTGCATCGGTTAAGGGCCACGCTAAGGATATCTTTTATCGGTTAGGAGTTGTCGGTTATACAAATCGGTTAAGAGCACGCTTAGCACTAGTAATTGAGGCAATGCCAAGATCGGTTGAGAGCTTACACAAAAAATGGGTTAGCACAATAAATTATCGAATATCAATCATGCCTAGTTCTCCTCTAAGGAATTCAAATGTTAAAATGTCCAATGGTTTTGTCAAAATATTAGCTAGTTGATAATCAGTATGGACTTTTAAAAGAACAATGTTACCCTTTTCAATGTGATCCTTGAGGAAGTGGTATTTGATGTCTATGTGCTTAGTCTTTGAATGCATCACAGGATTGTTGGAGACTTATATGGCTGAGGTATTATCACAATAGCTAGGACATACTTCTTGGGGGATTTCATAGTCCACTATTTGTTGCTTCATCCATAGGATTTGTGAACAGACAAAGAACTTCCAAATGCTATGTACTTCCGCCGTAGAAGTGGAAATTGATGCCTGCTTTCTTGCATGACCAGAAACCAATCGGTTACCTAGAATTTGACAAGTTCCACTAGTACTTTTCCTGGTGACCCTACAAGCTGCAAAATCAGCATCTGAATAGCCAATTAGTGTAAATGATGAATCTTTTGGATACCACAAATCTAAGTTAACAGTACCCACAAGATATCTAATAATTCTTTTAACATCTTGCAAATGAGATTCTCTAGGGTTAGCTTGAAATCTAGCACATACACATACGACAAACATGATATCTGGCCTACTAGCGGTTAAGTAAAGTAGAGATCCTATCATACCTCGGTAGAGTGTCATATCTACTCTGCCTATATCCTTTTGCCACTAATCCGCTTTATTTCTTATAATTTTTCCAGACTCATCCAATTTATTCCTATAAACCCATTTCCTGCTTCCAATCACTGTTTGATCACTAGGTCTAGGCACTAATTCCCAAACTTTACATCTATCAAACTGATTAAGCTCTTCTTGCATAGCTTCTACCCAGCTGGGGTCATCAAGTGCTTCTTCAGTCTTCTTTGGTTCTATATTAGAGACCATAGCAGAGGAAAATAATCCATGTTGTTCCTCCATGCTTCTCAATTGGCCTCTAGTCATTCTAGGTCTAAAGACATCACCAATAACATTTTCCAAAGGATGATTCCTAACTGATCTCACTTCCCTAGGTAGGTCTTGCCTGACCGATTCCTGTCTTAAGGTTTCTATTGGAGGAGTGGAATCGGTTAGGGGAGAAGAAATCGGTTGAGGTGATCGGTTAGGTGAGGGTGATGCAGACTGATGGTGAGCGGTTAGTGGAGAGGGAAATGGTAAATTGATATTTGAAATTGGGTCAGCTTCAGGTGGTGAATTTGGAATGCTAACATGAGGACTAGCTGGTAAATGATCGGTTAAGGGAGTTTGAACATTGGAATGTCTAACCGATTGAGGAAAGAAAGAATCATCAACTAGATCTCTACAGGTTACACCACTAGAGGCTGAGGGCTGAGCTGGAGGTTGATTTGCATTGATACCGGTGGATTGATTTGAATTTTGACTACTTGATTCACCTGTCTCAAACACACCAGAGATATCAGTACTATTTGGAGTCTTATCAGACTCTAGAAAATCAAATTCATCAAATGTAACATGAACAGATTCAACAATTTTTAACAACCGTTTATTAAAAATTCTAAATGCCTTACTGTGCTTGGCGTATCCCACAAAGATACCTTCATCAGCTTTTTCATCAAATTTACCTCGGCGCTCTTTACCGTTGTAAAGTACATAGCACTTATGGCACCAAGATCTCAAGAAACCAATGTTGGGAATTCTGTCACGCCACAGCTCATAAGGGGTCTTGTTGTGAAACTTGTTGACCAAAGATCTATTCTGGGTGAAGCAGGCTGTATGGATAGCTTCGGCCCAAAAATACTTGGGAATCCTAGCTTTGGATATCATTGTTTTTCCAGCTTTGATCAATGTCCTGTTCTTTCTCTCAACTACACCATTTTGTTGCGGTGTTCCAGCAGCTGAGAAATTATGGTCTATTCCATGATCATCACAAGCATCGAGCGATTCCATTATTTTTGAACTCCGTTCCGTTATCTCGATCTCATACCGATGATGTCACACTCCTTGGGTTTGGAAGTAGACGGAATAATCTGGTAGCAACTTCATAGGTATCATATTTCGAGGCAAAAGTCTCCACCTGTATATCTTGAGAAGTCGTCTACAACAAACCAGAGCATATCTCACGTCGCCCTAAACCGGCGTAGTAGTTGGGGCCAAAACAGATCCATATGTAGCAACCGGAGGCATCTAGCAAGTGACATGCAGGCTTGGCCGTGGAATGATTCTTTACGATGTTTTCCTAATCCGGCAAGCTCGCATTTCCTTTCATGAATAGCATACTGAGGTAGGCCGGCAACTAGATTTTGATTAGCCAACTTGGATAGGTATTTGAAATTCAAGTGATCGAGTCTCTTATGCCATAGCCAGGAGTTCTCACCGATGTTCTTAGCTACAAAACAAACATTAGTAACATTCGAAAATTGTTTAAATCTATAGCATATACGTTACCTTTCCGATATCCAAAGGAGAAGTGTTTCACCGTAGCAATGTCTTTCACATAGCAATTGAAAGAATTGAAAATACAATGCATATCTTTATCACAGAATTGTGATATAGAGAGAATGTTATGTTTCAGACCATCCACCAAAGATACCTTCTGTACAATAACTGTACCTCTTTTGATAGATCCACGACCAATAATTTTACCCTTTGCGTTGTCACCAAAGACAACTGGAGGACCATATGCTTCTTCCAGATCGGTGAGGAGATCAGCATGTCCAATATATGCCTAGATCATCCATCGTCTATAATCCAAACATCCTTACCGCATCGGGCTTCGCTGAGGCCATTAAGCATTCCCGAAATAAAACAAAGCTGAGCTTATGGTCCCCCTTATTCTTTCGGGTCCAAAGAGTTAGTTCCTCTCGGCGCCCATACCTGGCCACCACCTGAGCTTTTAGACTCAGTGGGTCTAGATAGGTGCTTCAAGAGGCATTCATAAGCCTTGTGACCAATATAACCACAATTTTTACATTTATTTGAAGATGGCTGAGAGGGTTTAGATGAGCTGATGTTCAATTTAGCCAAAGCTTCAGAGGAGTTCACCGATTGAAAGGTAAATGATCCTTTGGGGACGAAGGTGATGTAATTACCTTTGTTAGCCGGTTGCTTAGGTTTAGAAAGCCTTTACCGGTTGGCCAAAGTCCTTACCGGCTTGGATGACCGGTGACATTTGCCTTACCGGCTACTCCTTTACCGGTTGGGACCGCCTTACCGGTAGCGCTTTCCCCGACTGCAACCCGATCAACAATTTTAATTCCACCTTTGCTGTCTCCATCACTATGTGGGACATATTTTCCTAACTCAGGATCAGCTACCTCGGTCCATAGGGATTTGTTCTTGTCAATCTTGGCCTTCATCTGTTCCTGAATTTTGGGATATGTATGTGGAACAGCACTGAAAGGTCTAGTTAACTCTCTCTTAATCAATTTGGATTGAGCATCATCAAATTTTCCCATCAAGTTCTCAAAGTGACGTACTTAGTAACCGGCTTGTCATTATGTCAGTCTTTTTCCTTACTGCTGGAGGTAAAGCTTATTCCATTTGTTACATCTCGGTTAGGAGATATCTAATCTTGTATGATAGTCTCCATAGCAGCTCGAGATTTTGAAAATGTGTCAATGGTTTTTGAAAGAGAATTATTTCTTGACACAAGATTAGCAATTTGACAAACATATATTTAGTCTCTCAAAGAGTTCTTGATTATCTTTTCTTCAACTGATCTCGACTCTAGCTTACTTTCTTTCAAAATTTTTATTTCAGCTTTCGTGAGAATCATTTTCGCTGAAATCTTTTAAAATTAGCACCATAATTTTGTGAGCTTCATTTAATTTTTCAAAATATGAGAAGAGCTCATTCATCACCTCTGCCATTTCAGATTTTGACATATTTGGCATAGGGTCAACGGTAGGCTGAGAGGGAGAGGTTGATGGTTCAAAATTGGGATCAAAATTTGGTAGTGAAGATATCGGTTGAGGGTTCGGCTCGGTTAGAGGCTTTAAGAAGTGAATCGGCTCGGGTTTCAAGCGCTCGGCTGATGAGAGATGATCGGTAAGGCTTGAGCTTGATAGGTCTCTGTTGAGTTGGCTGCATCGCCGGTCCGAGAGTGGGCATGGTTTTACACCGACCGTAAAGAGATCCACCTATGTTCGAATTTTGAAATTATAAGTGGTTACCTTCATCTCGACTTGGGAAATAGGAATTGTCTGGCCAAAGTAGGTCAAGGGAGATCTCCTAGGTAGGGTCTGGTCATTATAAGATGAGTGTTCATTGGAGTTGGGGTGTCTGTAGATAGGTGACTGCAAGGAGATGGGTTTATCATCGGTTCCATCAATAGCAACAAAACTGACATCAGCTTCTTCATCTATGTCAGCATCCTCATTCTCAGAGTCAGTCTCGAACCAAACTGGCATAGCTTTTTCAGCCTCCATCCTCGGCAACTAAGCTCTTAGGTTTAGATCTAGGGTTTTTCTTATATGGTTTCTTCCTCAAAAATTCGTACATCGGTTGAGGGCATTTGGAGGCAAAATGGTCGGGTTTTCTACAATTGTAACACACAAGCTCACCTTGGGCATTCTTTTCGTCGGATGAGGTTGAGGTTTGGCCTTTCTTTTGGAAGTTCCCAGATCTTTGGAATGATGAGGATTTGGGTTGGAAGGATTTGCCGTGAGTTTGTTGGGCTCTCTTAAAGTCTTTGAACTTTCTATAGTTTCGCAAAGGCAAAGAAATTCGTCTTCTTCCTCAAAAATCACACTCGATGATGTATTGGTTTGAGTTGGTTGAGGCCGAGAGATTGAGGGAGAGTCATCGGTAGTAGGTTGGCCGGTAAGCATAGAAGAACTAGGGAAGATCTCGGGCCCGAGCTGGGCAGAGATAGATTTTTAAATTGTTTTTGAACTCCACTCGGTTAAGCTCTTCCTCATATAAAAACAAAGTAGACACAATGTTCTGGATATGAGTAACGTTCAAATCACGGCATTCTTTTCAAAATAGCAACCTTTACATGCCACAAGTCTCCAAGAGAATTTAGGAATCTCATGTTTAGGTCTTTCATAGTGTAAACTCTACCTAAAGATGCACAAGAATTACTTCCACCTCGCAGAAAACGGCCGTACGTTTCCTTTAACGTCTCATTTGGATTCTTCTTGAAGGACTCAAACTCAAAGAACACTTTTGTAGAGTCTCGTTGTCCTTGGCCACTTGATCTCCTTCAAAATATCCGAGTAGACTCTCGCTCACACTTGTTGAGCGCCTCCCCATAGCATTGTACTTGTTTGTATAGTCTGTCATCAAGTCCGAAGGTTATGAAGTGCAAAGCTTTTCCGTCCCAAGGAATCACAAAGTTTGTCATCCTCATCCACTCTTCACGTGGTTTTGGCACATAAGTTTCATAAACCTCAAAATCTTGTTCAGACGCTCTATCTGCATGATCCATGAGAGGAGTTTTGGGTGCTCTAGTTGCAAGATTGATTTTTAAGGGTGTCATTGGACCATCTCTGACTACAATGGTTAACCTATCATCTATTGAGTCCAAGTACCGCATGATTATGTTTTTCCATACTGGAAATTCATTTTCGTTCAACATGGGAACAGTTGCCAAGTTGTATGTTTGCATGATTTTTCCTGTCATTTTGGAATTGGCAATTCAAGCGATTAAGCTTGGAAAATTGATTTTCGAAAATTGCACGCTCTGATACCAATTGTTAGGTCCCAAATGGTAGGAATCAGGCTAGAGGGGGGGTGAATAGCCTGATTAAAAACTTTTTACTAAAAACTCATTTGATCATTGAAAAACATTAAGATGAGCTTGCTAACCGGTTGAGAAATATTTAAGCATCGGAATGTCGGTTAGAGGGACACATCAAACATAAGTTAAATTTTCATGCAACCTGGACAAGTCATATTTCCAAGTAGGACAAACATGTTGAGCAGTAAGTAGAATTAATAGGTTGTGACCAGTTGAGAGAATGTCAACCAGTTACAACTACACAATAAATAAACAAACACACAAAAGAATGACACGTTGTTTGGAAGAGGTTCACAAGTTAAATAACCGCTGACGTCCTCTACCAAGTTTGGTCGAACTTGGATTTGTGAAAGTGCACTATTGCTATTAATGGTTCTTACCTATTACAAGTTGCAAGCCAATGATTGAAGGTCGAAACTAAAAATGACCACTAACGGATCGTGCTACAATAAAGACCTGGTGTTTTCTAGAGATGTGCTCACAAGTTGAGCTGATTTCTGAGGGTGTTGTGTGTGAATCAATCAACGTGTTCCATGAGTAATCTAATAAGGAACACTACAAGATTGATTGAGGTGCTCAGTGTTTAAGTCCTATAGAGATGTCTAGTGGTAGAAGGGACTTGTATTGAATGCCTTGGAATCCATGGAATTTGCAAGTGGGTGGGTAGTTTCAAAGCAACTCACCTCTCAAGAATCATAAATGCACCAACCTTCTTCAACGCCTCCAGCGGAAGCTTATTTATAGTGAACTTCAAATGAAGGTTCGCCGTTGTCAGTTTTCAAGAGGCTGGTGCAATGATGTGACGAATGATCAGTGCATGCCTCTTCGAATTGGAGTGATCTTTGCATTTAATTCCCGTAGATAAGAGAGAGAAGATTTTCCTTTGGAGAGGTTGGATGGATGTGGAGTACCGGGTTATTTTCGACAATCCATTGAAGCTTCGACACCAAGCAGAATTAGTCACTTCACAGTCCATTCGCACAAGATGCTAGCTTTACCAACTTTAGCTAAAGTTAGATTGCCGGGTAGTTGGGAGCAATAAATGCTTCTGGTTAGGGCTAAGTTGATGATGAAGCTTTGTCGAGAAAAGCCTTAACCTAAGCAAGAGAGGAGACATAACCCGTCCGTAAGTTGTTACATCACTTAGGTAGGGGCAACCGGTTATGTAGGCACATCACCTGGTTGAGTGGATCAATCGGTACAGTAAGAACTATACCAAAAAAGTAACTCACGTATAAATCAAAGCGGGCAAATCTTTTCGTGTCTTCAAGTCTTCAAAGCCTTGAGAAAATTACATGATTTAAAAACACCGGCACTCAAAAGCACTAAGGGGACCTATCATACAGGTAGAAAAATTCTATTTAGTCTAATTAAAAATTAGGGGTCCACATTAATGCTTGTTGTGGATTGGGATTAAGCAATTCTAAACTTAAACATATATTTGACTTAACAATTATAGTACTACTTCTTTCATCTCAAAAATAATTATAAATAAACACTATTTAAAAAGTAATATTTATTTTTTGGACCGTTACTTCCTTTTGATTATATTTTTAAATTTCTATTGAAGTAAGGCACTCTTGCATGTATATAGATCATTACATTAATATTTTTTCGTCATTCCAAAAATAAAAATAATTGATCAATTTTTATTTTCGCTTAAAAATAAACAAAAAAGTATTCATTTATTAGACTATATTATTGTAAGTATTACTAATTTATATACCAAATATTTCAATTTATAAAATAAATTTGTGTGTATATGGATCATAATTATAGTACTTACTTCTTCTGTCTTCAAAATTTAGAATTATAAATAAAAATTTAAAACAAAAAATGTGCATTTTAATAAAATATTAACCCATCTAGTTTTGAAGAGTTATATTTCCGTATTTACTAATTGCTTTCCAGTTTTCTCGAAAATGCAAAATTTTGATTTCAAAATTCAAATGTTTCGATTGAGCTTAAATCGGGATAATTTAATATTATAAATATTTACCTTATAAACATTAACCTTTTTATTAAATAAAATCTTTGAAACTAAGACCAATGGGAGAATTGCATAATGCTATGTCATAACAGTTAACATAAAGGACATGTATTTAACGTGGAGGGCTTTAACGAGGGCTGTATTTGTCGCTTAATATATTATATAGATGAATCATTATAGTAGATTTTTTTTGTAAATATAGCTTTTTAAAAATTTATATATCAAAAATAATAACATTTTTAAAAAAACTTAAGTACTCATAGTAGCACTTTTGGCTTGAAATCCGAACCGGTAATCCGGAATTACCAATTCCCGAATTGTTTTTTTTTTTTTTTTCCAAAAGTCTGATTTTCCAAAAATAATATGTCCGTAAACAGGGAGCGATGCTGGTCCTTATATAGAGCGAGATCGCTCCATGTGTATCTCCGGCGCCACCAATTCCGGATTCTATTTTTTATTTTTTTTTTATTTTCCAAAGTCATAAATTAGGAAAATAATATTTTCTCGGAAAAATAGAGCGACGCACGTTTATGGGGGGCGATCCGCTTAGTAGTGTAATCCGGAATTGATAACTCTGTGATTCTATTTTTTTTTAATACAAAATATAACTCGAATTGAATTAAGTAATGTTTTTTTTCGAAAAATTCAAATCCGGAAATGCTAATTCCGGATTTGCTTTACAAAACTCATCTTCCCTAAGCAGATTCCGTTAAATCTAGCATAATAAAAAACTAAATAAGAAGAAGGAGAAAAGAAGGAAGAAGAAGAAGCAAGTAGGTGGATTAAGAAAGTTCAAGAAGAAGAGAGAAGAGAGGTGATTAAGAAGGCACATTTTAATCCTCTTATTTTTTGTTCGAAATTCTAAATTTAGTATTTATTTAAATTTTTTTGTGAATGTAGTGATATTGTTAAATTTAGATTTTTTATAATTTTTTTTTTTTCAATTTTTAGGAAATAAATATGGCCGGAGTTCCACTTCATTTTCATGTGTTATTGGGGAGGAAATGATGAACACTGCTTGAAGGTGAACATTTTGAAAGTGGGACCAAAATGTGCACTTAGGGCTAAAACTCCTAAGGGAGTTATGTGCACAGAAGTTGATTAAAAAGTTAAGCTAAGAAAATTGGGGTAGATCGAGCTATTGTTCGGCTTGCAAGGTGTTACATGTAGATATCTCTCATCTTGTCAGCTGCCCGGGATTGCAAACTACATTCCATTTGTAATCGACAATGATACGGGTACGGAAGTCACGTCATGTTTCGCCGCCATGGTAATGAGTAGCTTACAATTGTATGTTAAGATAAATTTAGTTGATAATGTGAATGCTGTTGAGGAGTTTGAGAACCTATGAGGAGCCATTACAAAATGAGTATGTTATCGACATGGATACCTTCAGAGAGACAGTGGGTTCCTTTAAGCCGTTTATAGTCGAGGGATGTCGGACTGTCAAGTACACAAACATATGTAAAGGAAGAGGAAGAGTGAAGAGGGAAGAGGAGGAGAGGGAGAGGAAGAGGAAGAGGAAGAGGAAGAGGGGGAGGAAGAGAGTAAGAGGAAGAGGGAGGGGGGTGAGGGTGAGAAATTGTATACTATTTGATGATGATAATGATTCGTATTATGAAGAAAATATCAATAAGTTTTCTAAATGAAGATCTCGACGATGGATATGATGATTGTGTAGTCCTACCGAGGTGTTAGCGCAGAATGAGGGAGAAGATTTGGTTGCTACATTTGGTTGCTTTACGAAGAACCACAACATCATGTGTACATGAGAGAGTCGGGCATCAATTTTATCGTGATATTGGAGAAGGATTCTGAGATATATGATGATACAACCAATATGACTTTGTCGAATGGAATGCAGAACATCATGACATTGCCAAAGGTATTCTGTTTCTTCAAAGAAGTCGAGGTGCCGCATAAAATAAAGTTGTTTCATATTAAGAAAAACTGCGTCTTCAAGGTAAAACGAAGCACAACCCGAAAGTGGACTATCATGAGTGGTCAGAAAGATTTTTCCAGGCAATTTTTATGTGAGGTTTTGAGTTCAAGAATGCCTGGTATTGAAAATTACCAAATACAAGGGTCCTCATTCTTGCTTGGCAAAATCGAAATTAGCCAAAATCATCGAAACATGGATGCTAAGTTCATAGGGCAGAAGTTTTGGAACCTGGTTAAGGCCGATCCCGAGTTGAAGATTGTACTAGCGAAGGCGGAAATAAAAAAGCCTCATGGGAAGGAAGTTTCATATAGAAAGGCATGGTGTGGCAAACAAAAAGCTATTGTAGAGGCATATGGAGACCGGAAGAATCTTACATAAGATCGCCACGTTTGTTAGCCGCCATCCAAAAGGTGGAACCCCGGAACCATTGTGGAGCATTCTGATCCTCCTCCTCCCTAAGTAAGGCTTTAGGTATGTTTCGATCGTGTTTTCTCTCGGGCATTGTGGCACCCTGTGCTGGAAGCATTCACTCATTGTTGTCCCGTTATTTCGTTGATGGCACATTCCCCGCATGGAAGATATAGAGGGGTTATTCTTATTGCCATGGGTGCTCCACGCAAATGATAGTCTACTTCCTCTCGCATTCGCTATATGTTGAAAAAGAGGACTATCGAAACCGGTGTCAGGGGTTTCTCGTACATCTTCTATGCAAACATATTGTTAAGTGGTCGTGAAGTTTGCTTGATATCCGATCGGACGATAATGGCATCCTTTCGCACGGTTGAGACATTGCACACCGGCCACGAAATGTTATCCACAGATGGTGCATGCCGTGACCACTTGCGAGCTAATTTTCTTCTAAAAGCTCATGCAAGGGCGTTGGATTGAAAGATCTTTTTGGCGTGCACGTTAGCACCACCCAAGATAGAAAGCTTAAATGCTATCCGAGGCAAATTCGTATCATCAACCCCCGAGTGGCATATAAAATGGTTTGCAGAACTTGATGCTAGGAAAGTGGGACAATGGCTCACTAGTATGCAAGTGGATATAGGTACCAAGCATTAAGATCTAAGCTAATTTGTCTGAAGTTTTTAATGGCGTGATGAAAGCGAGCTCGGTGAATGCCAATTTCAATAGCTTGCTGAGACCTCATTCTATAGGTGTGTGGCATACTTTCAAGATAGACTCACTAAAGCAATTAGTGCTTTAGGGGGAAAGATCCTAATGGCATCCCACCACCAAATGCGCCACGCTACACCAAAGGAGAGAATCGATCGAAGATACCGTATACAACTTGGATAAGGCCGGGTTTCATCAATGGCCACAAGGTTTAACACTACGTTCGTGGGCGTTTATAGTGTGATCTGCACTGGTGGTACGGGTGACAAAGGTGGACACATTCAAGTTGTCAGAGATTGCGTGATCAAACATGCACTTGTGGCAAATGGATGCAATATCGGCTTACCCTCTTGCTCGCATGTGCTTGCGTGTTTCAAATCGCAAAGTGTCGATGTGTATGAGTTATATTCATCCTTTTACAGCCAATGTTGCCTCGTACTACAAGACGTGGAGTTGTTCTTTTCATATCCAATCCATGCATTTACGAGGCCTATTGAATGTAGATCATATCTGTCCCACGTTTTTACTCCTCCAACATCCGTGAGCATCGACGTGACAAGAATGCATGTGAGACCTGTGTCAAGGCTGATCTGAGAAACTCTATGGAGACTTTGGCAAGTTGCAAAAAAAAAGAATCGTTGTGGGGGATTTGGTGTTAGAAGGTCACACGCGAAGGAGATGTCCAACTCTGTACGTAAGAGTTAATTGTTATTTTTATTATTACTTCTTAAATTACTTACTTTGAACTTTTTAAGTATTGTTGTTTTTATTTGAACTTGTGGTTATTGTTTTATTTGAACTTGTAATATATTGAACTCGTAATATATTTAACTCTTCGTGGAGTACGCACATCAAATATATTTGTAGTTGCGAAACTTAAAACGACCAAACGGGTCAACCGCTTCCATTTTATAGCAAATAAAATATGAATAAAAACCGAAATAACATTAAAATAAATAGTTAAAATTAGTGATCACATCCCCGATCTACATAGGATAGAAATACAAGTTCAACAGCTTCTCAACAAATACATACATTAATCAAAACATTAAAATAAAGAGTTCAACATTAGTGATCACATCCCGATCACATAGGATAGAAATACAAGTTCAATGCTTCAACAACTTTTACATGAAAAACCCCTTCATGGAAAATCGATGGGACGAAATCCTTATGGAATACCTGCAACACAAATAAACTAACGTCATTTCGTTGAACAATCACCCACTCGCCGCCCGTACCCAACAATTTTACCTTGAATTATTTGGGAGTGTGATGTTGAGTATACGTGTTTTACGGTGAGGGGGAGAAAACAACAACCTCAAAATTACAAAAAAACATGATTAGACGGCAAATATTAATAATAGGTTCAAGTTGTTGCATTTTTAATACATCATACCCGATGAAGCATCGAATCGTAACCAACAATCCATGTCCATCTCCGAACTCACTCTCGCAAACACCTTGGCGATTTAATTGCACCACCTATCGTTCTGCTTGGATCCTATCAATGGTATCTTAATTAGTAAGATAAGACACATACTAATCATGCTAGGGAAATATACAAAACTCATATGCTAACCTTCAAAGTCACCGTAGCGTCACCAAATTCATTTCGTGTGATGGTCTTGACAACACCAACTATGCAACATTAATCCTATCAAATCCACAGGAAATCCACTCGTGACGTTATTGAAAGGGCAAGCAGTGAATCATACCATCGCCACTGAGCAAGCTCAAGTGCGGAGAGCCAAGGACTCGCGTTCGAAATCTTTATCCTCCTTGGGATCTTTCGATCGTTCTCCTCACATACTCTTGGCTCGGACTCAGAGGTTCCTAGAGGATCCCCTCTCGACGATCGAGGTTTCTTCGGCGCATAGCCAACCTGCACGCTTTCACTGTACTGGACCAGAACTGCACGCTCAGCAGTAGTCAGACGCATCATTTGACAGCAGGTGAGGTTGAGGTCGATATAAGCCGGGCTCTCAAAAATGATATCGGACACAGAATGATGCCAGCCTCACGATCCATATTTGAGTTTTGTATGAAGGTGCTGTAATGAAACC